>PNEQ01127337.1:41545-60114 GCA_003012365.1 Medauroidea extradentata | reverse complement strand
CGGCCTGGATTCCTGGCAATAGTGTGGGGCAGACATCCATTTACCAGTGCACCTATGTTGCCTGCCTTGACAGGGCGGAATGTTGTTAGTGTGGGGATAGATGGTAGTGTAATGAAGCAATGCCTGAGAGTAATTTAGTTTTGTTTGGGGCGGCTGATTTCGGTTCCGGACCGATCGGAGAATTTTCGTTAGTTTTATTCCTGCGAGGGAGAGTAAAGGCCCCGATATATATAGAGACGGTGAGTTAACGGTCCGTGCCCAGTCGTTGTCATTCTGACGCCTGATTGGAGAATGTGACCATGACGTCAGTGTCGTGTTGTTGTCGAGGACGGTGGAGATGGCCATCTTTATCTTTCACCGACAACTCGTTGACAATCCACAGACTCTCTTACATCGTATGGCCACCAGAATGTTTTGAGTAGCCATACGTATGAGCTACGAAAATTACGAGCCACATTAAAATAAAAAGTTTTTATTCGCGTGCACTACGATTCGTATCTGACTTATTTAAAAAAATTTACAGCGTTATTTGGATAAAAGATTTGCAATTAGAAAAAGAAAAAGTGAATAGTGACTGAGTTGCCATCTGTTATTTAGTACCGGAACTAGACTGCAACAGCACAGCAACAAATCTCATTGTAGCACGCAGCAAAGGAGAAAAACGATGACGACCCGACAACGACAATCTCAACGTCTCAATGTAGCAAGGCCTTTAACCCTAGCGACAGTGTCGCTCGCTGCGGGAAGTAGCAAACAGAGAAACTGCAGCATTAGGCGCCCTGCGGCCCAGAGTCAAGATACCTACAGTTTCTCACTGTCTGAGTTTCACTGTTGTAGCTAGCTACCCCTGGAACCACTTGCTTAAGGGTGTTCAAGAGCGATAAAATCGTAATTTTATATTTTTATGAAATCGTGTTAGTTTTACAGACGATACTTGTGAGTGCAGATTCCTCTTACGGATCAATTTTAGCTCGCATAGATTTCTCATAACGGTGCGTCAAAGACAAAATTTAGAAGCACACACGTAATATTTTGAATTAAAAAAAAATACAAGAAAAATTAAAAATTCAGCAATTTTTAAAAATACAAAAATAGTTAACTGGAAAATTTTAAATACTTCGGCACATAGCCCATGATATGTTATTTCATTGTGAGTTATTTCGTTTCATTACGGTAAGTCGAGTAATTTTTACTATTTGCATTGAAGTGTAACTTGCAAATTTTGACTTTTGTGCACCGTTATGAGAAAACTATGAGAGCTAAATTTGTTTCGTAAGAGTAAACTATACTCACGAGTATCATCTACAAAAGTAACATGATTTCATACAAATATACAATTATGAATTTATTGCACTTGAACACCCTTGAGAGGTCGTTCCAGTGTTTCAGGCGCATGTATGCAACCGCCTTAACGCAAAATAAATCAAGGCTAATCTTACTATAGGCGGTTCGGAATAAAGTGAGCACTCACAAAAGCCCTGCTAAAGTTATATTTTCAGCTAATCTGTATCGTTCCGCGCGTAACGGCTAACGACTGGAAATGTCTAACCTCTTTGGACACGTCACTTAATGTTTGCGCGTGTCAGATAAATTGTGCAGTCGGTAGGAATAGATACAGTTTGATGAAAAATGTTTATTACTGAAATAAAATAGTATTAAGTCGACTTAGGTTGCTTTTGTTCCAGTATGGCTATACTTAAATAGGTAACTACACGGAATTATATTCGGTAAAACGCTTCCAACCACGCGATCAGTAAGGCAACTATTGTTAATGTTGAAGTATATGTAGTAACGACTGGTGATATTTTTTAAAGGTTACATTTTTAGTGCTTACTGAACCCCGAATGTCCTATATCGCTACAGCAATAAGAGTATTACACATATCAACATTATCTTCGCGCTTTATCACAGACACAGTCGTTCTTATTTTCGCTGCGTTCGCCGAAGTCAAGTTAAAAAAATGATTGACTACAAATTTTACAAAACTTGTTTTATCTCGTTCATAATGTAATCGTTTGTTATACTCGATTTTGCAGAACGCAGCAAAAATAAGAACGACAATGTGTCTTATAAAACGCGAAGATAATGTTGATATGTATAGCACTCTTATTGCATTAGCAATAGTAACATTAACATCAACCTTGATTTATATGAAGTTAATACGGGTTGCATACATGCGCCTGAAACTCTGGAAAGGCCTCTTAATATGGGCAACCTCTGCGTACATTTTTTCGTTGATTTAAAGTTTCCTACCACTTTTTAATTCAAACAAAGTACCCTAAGTAAAAATCAAAGTACGTGCACTATACTCCAAGTTAACCATCATAAATAATTTACCATTAGTGTTCTACAAAAAGTTCATTATTGCGAACAATATAGTTGTGTAACCGGAAGATGCCAAGTATGTATATAATGTTCCCTTGGCAGGAATTGTGGTAAATATTATTACAATTACGCCCCTGTAGTGCATTGCAGGTGGATTTGAGTTTGGGTGAGCGAATAAATTAAACATATGGGCGTAGTTTTAAGAGCTAGAAAAGAGCAATCGGAGTGATTGAAATGTAAACTACTATTATTGCTTTACTTACCTCAGTTTGTGACGCGTCTGTCCTGGCTTTGCTGTTGTCATTCAGGCAGCGCAGTTCAACAGAGCAAATATGACGTGAGAACCATTTTCATTAAGGGGGAAGTTCACCGAATGTTTTAATTGTTTTAGTAATTTTTATTATTGCACTGGATATTGTTTGTGTTAAAGACGTACATTGTAACTATTTACTACTGTAATTAAACATTTTAACTTTCACAGTTTTTGTACAGTGGCATTTCGGAGCCATATTTTCAGAAAACAGTTTTATGATAGAAAGGAAAAACAACTGATTTAATGAAATGAAATAATTCACACTGGAGAACAGTGTCACAGGCTACGTCATTAACACGTACAAAAACAATATTGGATATACCTATATTTTTTTAAAATTTAAATGTACAGAAAATTTGACATTTTTTATTCCAAATTAATTTTTTTAATACAAAAAACTTCAATGCAGTTTCGTACATGTCTTGGTGTTGCCCGTGGCATTATTCTTCAGTGTGAGTTATTTCATTTAGTTAGTTTTCCTTCCTACCGTAAAACCGTTTTCTGTAGATTTAGGCTTTGACATGCTACTGTACAAAAACTGTGAAAGCTAAAAATGTTTCATTACGTTAAAATATAGTCAGAAATTATGTGTACTAAACAAACCATATCTCGTACGAATGTAAAAATTATCAAAACAAATTAATTTTTTTGTGGACTGCCCCTTCAACTTTACTCATAGGTTTTGTTTTACTTTATATTTCTTCGAACATTTTGTGTGTCTCATATTGATAAGGATTCTTAATTACTTTACATAAAATATGTTTTCGTTAGTACATTACTTTAAGTAGTAATTATTTAGTAATTTTATTAAATTTTTAGTTATATTTCTTATTATTTTACTCTTCATCTGCAGAATATTGGGGGTTATGATCTTCATGACTACTTCCACAATTCGTGTGGTCTGACGTCTTTATTTTTTCAGTGTATCACGGCGTATTATTTATTTTAGGCCTTATTGTTTTTTATTCGCTGTTAAGTTTTCTTTTATTCTCTGACAGCACTTAAAGCATTCTGAAATTAAAAGACAAATAATTTAGCTAGTTAAAAAATTTATATTTATGTTCATGCAAACAAGTGACAAAATAGACGAGAGTAGAGTGAAGTGGTGCAAATGGACAATTTCAAAATGAACAGCTAGTATTATCAAGAGATTCCGCACAGATTTTATTGAAATAAACAATGTGAGTAGGTATGTAGGTACCCAGAAAAATTAGGCTTCAAATGTTTCCTGCACCAAAACATATATAGGGTGCAAACACGTGGTTTTTTACTGTCATAGTTCATAATACAAAATATTCATAACAAACAAATCACACAATACAACAATACATTAATAAAACCACCTTTACGATGAACCACACAGTAATTAAAGAGAAAATATCATTACCTGCCCGCTTCCATTGTAATGGCTAATTTTTTTAACGTCAGATTCGTACGACTGGTAAAACTGCATTCTAAATTGATATATTGGCATCCGTGTATATTGATATTTGTTGTCAGTTTTCCTAATAGCATATCTTGGACAGTTAAATAACAGAAGGTACACACATATATGTATAAATTTAACAAGACAAAATCAAGCTCTTTTATAAAAATATACTTCCATGAAATTATTTAAGAAGAATTGACCTATACCTATGTTCATCTAGTGTTTCAGGTCCGTCCATACAAACAAGTGAATCATGCAGTCATCAACCAATCCATTCGCAGCAAGTGGCCAGCAACAGTACGGCACAGCGACAGATCAATATGCGGTGTCTATGAAGTCAATGGATGGAGAGAACCAGGCATTCTCTCCTGACATGCACACGGTAAAATAACTTCGTGAATGGAGCTGAATTTTTCTATTTATCTCATCAGACATTTGTCTGTTACCCAAGATGGATTTATGAACCTGTCATGTTTGTAATGGTCACAAAACTGACAAATGTATTGTTATAGAATAACACTAGCATTGCATAATTGTTCTATTAATTTAATTTTTGATAACTTAGAAACTCTGGTAAAGACTTTTTAGGCCATCTTTATCTCAGAGTTCCTATCGACTTAAGACTGCAGAGAAAAGTTCATCCTGATGTGGTCTGTGTGAAACCAGGATAATATTGTTTTTTCGAAGACCTGTTGTGGTAATTTCATAACTTTACACTCCCATACGTTCCAGATCTATACACATTATTCTTGACACAGAAAAGTAGATAATTCTTTAAAAAATTTACGCTCATTGACATATTCGCACAAAGATGAACAATAGCTGTCAAAAAGCATCTTGTTAATATACTACGACAAACACTGCGCCTTTGAACATAAAAATATTTTGTAAATATGCCTTAATTGCTTTCTATCAGCGTTCATGAGAAGTTATGATTGGGCATGGAACCAGACAAAATATAATCAGAATTTATCATTTTTTTGTTAAATGTCATACCCTACAAAAGTTTTTTGATATTGTGTAAGTTAGTCTTTACTTTAGTCTTGTTAACATAAACCTCGTGAAAAGACAAGCTATGCAAGGGTTGAAAAAATATCGGGCCGGTAACTGACTTCGCGTAGTTTAGGGAGAAAAGCTAAGACGTCGTAACGCAGGATACTTTGTCGTAACGATGTACGTTTAGATAATTTCGTTTCACTACACAGCCATTTACAAACAACAATAATGTACCGGATGTCCAGAGCGAAACACATAATGCGCGCAATACGCTAATCATGGGCTAAATTGGAGACGAAAATATTGCTGGCAAAATGTACGATGATATTTTATATGCCAATGTGGTTACACAGCACTGTAGTTATTCCCTTATATCGCTACACAGATATCTTACTAATCTTACAACTAGTACTCTGACCTGCATATTAAGGGTGCTAGTTAAAATCCCGGACAATCCAAACACGATTCTGCGTTTACTTGAGGTAGCATACTTAAAATAATACCTGGTCATGGAACGCAGGAAATAAAACTTTCTCTGTGAATTTTAGCCGCATTGTGTACGTAAAATGTCGTCGTACCACATTTTGCTACTAACAATTTCGTCTCCAATTTAGCCCATGATTTGCGTGGTATAGTTATTATGAGGTTGTCTCTGGATATCCTGTATATTGATTCCCAGACTGTAATGCCAGTAGTATATATGCACATTGTCGAGTTAATATGGGCTTGTAACTACAACCTGCGACACTCTGAGCTCTCCAAACTATGGCAGGGTACATATCCTTTCATTAAGAACAGCATGATACGTTGCTTAGTAAAATATGTATGAAGTTCTAGTTTTCAGCATTTTACATTGCTTTCTGCTAAACTTACAACGAAGAAGTCAATAGTGTAGTGTTTGAGGCTCACCGCCACGGAGATAAAGTGGGACACCAATGTAAAAACCAATTACTTCTCAATGGACTTATTTTAAAGATAACTCTTTTAAGTAAAAACGTATTACACGTACTTCTGATGAAAAATGCTGTTGAATGGGAAAATTCGCCAGTTTTTATTTTTTATATCTAATGCCTGTGTCACAATCTTAAAATTTACATTTCACAAAAAATATGAGCGGATAAATTTTTCCTTGGAAAAAAAATTCTTGTTGCAATATTTCTTAAATAATTTTACGTACAACATGATTCGCAAAGAGTTATTTAAAAACGACCTGTTGCTGAGTAACTAAATTAAAAATTTACGTATCATTCACATTTCGTGGAAGTTAGCTAGAAAGACACAGAATAACTCAGATAGGTCGTCAGTCTTGCCAGTTTGTAAGTGCTACGAATCTAGAAATGAGTTTGGCATTTATGCGACTTTTCATTATTACTGTAACGTGTCGCTGATTGGCGAACAAGGAAGTAGTCGGAGGTGTTCGTGTCTGTCTGACAATTAAGCATTTTTCTGTTCTGGTGGTCTGCCAAGGAGGCACACGAAAGTTAGGTTATGTACGAAAATTTTAAAATGATATTTGCATCAAAAATAGCATGAGATATTAGAGTCGTTCTCAACGGAATTATTTGGCCCACAGCCTGTCTCGCTTCATGCAGTCGTATTATAATCTCTCTAATTAACCCGATCTATTGTCAGCTATACTTGACATTTTATTGAGCTGCATTAATGCTATTAATATTTCCTATCAAGTACCGTGCAGACCATATCACACATGTAGAGATATTCCAGAGCTTTCGTAACGGTACGATGTTTGTGCAAACACTGATTCACGGAAATATGAATTTTTCTTATGTAATTTATAGATTTTTTTGATTACCTTGTTTCACCAAATTAGGTTAACATTGTGCGCAAATTGTAATGTCAGTGTACCAAGTTTTGAACCACAAGTTGCGGTCGCAACAAACGTTCACTAACCGTTAAAGTCATCGCATTAGGCTAAGAATAATACGCCAAAATGAAAGGGGAAAATGTGTATTTGCGCAGAAGTACGAGGAGTCGGCGCTGGGAATGCAGCCACCACCGGCCTACCCGCTACCGATACAGGGTCAGCCAGGTTACCAGGCCATCATGTCGCTGGCCAGTGATCAGAAGCATGCATGTCCACTGTGTGATATCGTGGACGTGATCCGGGAGGAAGATCCACACAGCGTGCCTCCCAAGATCAGTACGCCGCGTCAAGCCATATGGGACCTCTGCTGCCACTTCTACTTCGGCAACACTTGTCTTCTGCTCTTCAAGTTCTGGCGTAGCAAGCTCGTGTGGAAGGCGCTATGCTACCCGCTCGCCGTCATCGTCGTACTAGTCATCATCATCGTGCTGCTGTCCGTCTAATGTGTTCGCGTCCTCCTTCCTCACAGTCTCTGTTTGTTGAACATTTAGAAGTGAGACTTTGGCTTTCTAGTAGTCATTGTTATCTTCTGGTCTGTTACACCTGCTGCCACTTCACCTCAGCACCAGCTGTCTCCTGCCGTTATCATCATCGTTTGAATTGACCGCATCATGCTATTTATCCTCCTTCACTGTCTCTGTTTGCTGACTATGCAGAAGCAAGACTTTCATATCCTTGGGGATTACAGTTATTTTCTGGTCTGCCACAGCTGCCTCCACTATTACTTCGGAACTAACAGCCTCCTGCCGTTGTCGTCATTATGTTGTACATATAACGTAACTTCATCATTCTTTTCCTCCTCCCCTATAGTCTGTTTGCTGAACCTGAAGAACCGAGACTTTCACACCCTAGGAATTACTGTCATCTTCTGGTCTGTCACAGCTGCCTCTACCTCTACTTCTACACTTTCCAGTCTCCTGTCATTCTCATCATCCAGTTTAAAATCACTGATTCATGATTTGCCTCGTCCCTCACAGTCTCTGCTTGCTGACCCTGCAGAAGCGAGATTATGGCTTTATAGGAGTCATTGTTATCTTCTGATTTGTTACAGCTGCTGCCACTTCAATTTCGGCAACACCTGTGTCCTGTAGTTCTCATCAAAGTGTTGTACATTTGAGGCAACTGTATCATCATTTTCTTCCTCCTCCACAATCTCTGTTTGTTGACCCTGTAGAAGCGAGACTTTCACATCCAAGGAGTCACTATTATCGTCCGATTTACCACAGATGCTTCCTCTTCCACTTCGGCTCCAACTGTCTCCTGCAGTCATCATCATCGTGATGTCCCTTTAAACTAACCACGTCATGCTTTTCCTCTTCACCCACGATCACTGTTTGCTGACCCGGCTAAGACGTGACTGTTGCTTCGAAGCTGGCACTGTTATTACCCTCTGGTATGTCATAGCTGTCAACACTAATACTTCATAATTACCTGACATTGGTCATCGTTATCACTGTGCTGTTTTGTGTATAAAGCGCTTATTCGATTGTGTTCTCGAAATGTAGATGTTACCGTCGTAATACCTCATATGTATAGCGGAAAGTAAACAATATCTGAGACTATCTAAGGTGTACATTGTTCCTTAGATACAGCTGAAAACAACACCTGGCCCAAATAAATTACTGCTTCTTATGTATGCGAACAATCCTGGGAAAAGAATGACCTCCTTCGTCTTCTGTTGAACTGGCATCATATGCTAATATGAATGAATGCACAACGTTAGCAGTACTACTTTTAATAATTTTACGTGACAAATACATGTCTCTCTGACACTTCAGAAGCACAGTAGACTCGTCAAGTCTGTATAAGACCCACGCTAGGATTTTAGGACCAGTTTCGCAACGGCCGTGAGGAAAGGAAGATCATCCATTGACGAAGGTTCATGCCCTCCACTCACAGCAAAATATAGTGTTGCACAGACTGGAACATGTCTTCGCCAGTAACACATGGCGTTGTGGTGTTGTTACTGGATCAGCTTGCGAGATCACCTTATTAACCAATTCATTGTGACACATGGTATAATTAATTTGTGTATGGCTAACCGAGGGTGAATGTTGACCCAGTTGATGACTTGGCGCTGCATGCTTTACAGTTGTTGGTCACGAAAATTTTCATTTTGTGTATATTTGTTGAATGTAGTGTTTGTTTTGTATATTACTGGTATCTTTTTTTTCCTGGCGTGAAAATATTTTATTCAAATGGTTTTAACTTAGCGTTGTGTCGAAGTCAGTATTTGCAAGCTACAGGGATGTACTGCATGGGATTAACGTAAATTTTGCTGTCACTACGACTAAGGCCGAGGGGAAGTTGCTGTAAGAGGCAGGGACAGACTTTACTAGAGGCCGGTCAGTGTTTCAGGCGCATGTATGCAACCCTCATTAACTCCATATAAATCAAGGATAATTTTATGTTCTCTGTAGCAATAAGAGTATTACACATATCAACGTTATCTTCGCGCTTTATCAAAGACACAGCCGTTCTTAATAGAGCTATGTTCTGCAAAATGAAGCGTAACAAACGGTTACATTAGCAACGTAATACTAATAAAACGTTTCGTAAAATTTGTAGCAACCATTCTTTGTACTTGACTTCGACAAACGCAGCGAAATAAGAACGACTCTGTCTCTTATAAAACGTGAAGATATGTTGATATGTGTAATATTATCATTGCTATAGAGAACGTAAAATTAGCCTTAATTTATATGGGGCTAATGCGGGTTGCATACACGCGCCTGAAACACCTGGCTCGGCCTGCTTTTCACATGGGCTAATAAATCTGCTGCAGAGTTAGATCAACTAGCAACTTGGTTATTCTGAAACTTAATGGCCGAACTACTAATAATGTGTACAAAGAGGCCATCCAATTAAAGTAAATATTAGCTGCTACGAGTAATTCACGTGGGCAAAGCTGCAGGCGGACTGCCGGTACTAAATTATATAATGTAATTACATTTACTTTTTGGTAAGTGATTACGTACCTTTAATATTTAAGGCAGTTGCAACTTATTTTCGTCTATACAGAAAAGCTGAGCGAGTATTTCCGTGTTATAACACTAAGGCTTATTCACTACACACATCTTATAGCTTCTAAAATTACCACCAAGAGAGCGTTAAATTGGTTTCTAAGTGCACTTTTCCGTAAAATATAGAAAACAAATACATTAAATGAATCGAAAACTGGCGGTTTTCATATAAGTAAGATGTAAAACTCATCCGATTGTGTCATTAAATACAAAATTTATTGATTCGTAATATTTGTCTGAAGTCTTCCTCGATTAATACTTTCTTATGTGCTACGGATTTTGATAATGCGAGGATAAGTACTGTATGTAAATATACTGTTTGACAGTGAAATGAAAATATCTCGAAGGACAATTGTAAATGTTAGGGAATTAATTAAACAGGACTTAGTATATCATAACTTAGTGATGTGTATTATAACACATTCTTGTAATGAATGCTGACAGAACAAAAGCACAGTGGCGAGAAACATAAAGAACTAATAAAACAGTATTATCAAGTACCAAAAACGCGTTAATTAAACCATGTTCGCGTTGGGAGAGTGTTTTAAAATTACTTCTTAAATTGATTTTTATGTAACCTTAGAAACGTGTACAAATAAGTTAAATCTCAACATCAAGTGCACACAGTTCGTTAAGTGAGCAAGAATATTTATTAGTGGCAAACAATAATGTAAACATCCAATATTTCAACACTAAATATTACAGCTATATTTTATTTATTTCCTAAATTCTAAACTTATAAAATTTCTGTACACTTGCACCGCTCAGAAATATTAGCCTATGTAATTATCAGAAAATAAAATGTTACCTTAAGCAATATAGTATACAGAGCATGTATATGCGTGTATTTATATAAAACCTAGTGTCCATAACCAAGTGTTTTTCAATATATTTCTACAGAATTGACGTTCGATCTCTAAACTAAGTGAAAATGAATATTGTAGGATAACGGAGAAGGAATTACATTTTCAAACCATTTAAAACACTTTCTTGCATAGGTCTTCCATAGTTACATGTAAGGTATCAAAATGATAAATACTAGTCTACGAACAGTTTAAATGCAGACAGATGTACGTGTACGAGACTGAAAAACAGGCATACAACATTTGGTGTTGTAATGAATTTCTTAAAGTTAATTTAAGAAAACTGGTGGAGTTCTTTATAAACATCTTTACAATTTCTTAAATTTTTATTTTATGAGTTATTAATTTATGCAATTAACTTCAAGTATTATCTAAATGTGTATACGTTCTTTTTATGCTCCGAACAAGTTTATGATTGTACAAGAGTTCCAGTGTTTGAACACTTTACTATACATTTATTGTATCAGTAAAAGACTTGTATTGTGCGAACATATATTAACTTACTTAATACATGCTATAGAAATAATGCTGCAATATAATTTTTACTATAAGGCTGGTGCCAAAATGATATAAAATGGCAGAAACGTTTGCTATAGGAACAAATAGGTGTATCAGTAAAGCTGTTTATTGGGTTAAACATATAAGTGAACACTATGTGACAATGTACAGAGTCGTACAAATACTGCAATAATAATAATTCCTTACAATTGTGACAATAATTTATTCAGGTGTAATTGTATGTGATACTGATAATATATTTACGGATATAAACATTGTTAGAATGTAGGCTATTATATGTTATGTGGAAAAACGTTTATGTAATAAACATTATTTAATAATATAAGTAATTATTTCTATAAAAATGTATATTATCTAATTAAAAAATAAAACTATTTAAAAGAAATTACTTATTTTATACTTATCGGCAATATTTTCCTTACAATGGAGCGATTGTCACGTCTATCCTTTTTGTTTATACTTAGGTGTCTGTATTAAATACATTTTTATCTGCTACCATAGCTATAATATATATATATATATATATATATATATATATATATATATATATATATAACATTGTGTGTTGACAAGGAAGACGGGCACAAAATATAATTAAGGCTGATACCTACCACTGTACATGTAGAGCTAACATTACAAAATAAACATTAATTCCCATTGGTAAAAACTGTAAAATAAAAATAATTAATGCAAGGCAGATTGAATTGCCAAGTTTATTATTTGTTAAAATATTGGGCAATGAAAATAGACAAGGTGAGACATTGAATTATAAAATTTGCATCGCACATTATTATTTAAAATGTTAAATAGGGCCATGTAAACACTTTTAATATTATTTCCCTTAAGTGCACTCCTGACAGGCTAAGTATTTGAATATGAAACATTATGTTAGGTAGATAAAAATTATTAATGAATTGATTTTAATTAAAAACGTAATAAATATTAAATCTTCCAGGATGACAAAACAAAAGTGTTCAGGACTATTAAAGTTTACATAGGGACTCAGCCTTAGCTGACAGCGATCACAGGTAGAAGTCCAGAGAAAGCATATGATGAAAGAAGAACGTGACTACTCCAGTTGATGCGAGTAGATTCGGATTGAAAATTAAACCGTTGAACTTTAATTATGGTTCTGTTGAATAAGTTGAACACTTGAAGTATCGGGCCCTTGGTGAATCGAACACTACACTGTTGAATTTGAATTATGGGAAGTTGAACCCTCCATTGAAACAAATAGAAAGAAGCAGAGTGTTGATTAACATTTTTAATGAACAAACAAGGACGTAACATGCGGACGCGGTGGGAAGATATACCTATTGATGGTAGACCTGATGGCTTGCATCTTGATGTATGTAAACAATTAAAGTAAATTAACAAAATTCCTCAAGTCTTAACTAATTTCTGCCTTTAAAACAAAACTAACACTACATGATGTAAAAGAGAACAAGAAACAGCCCGGGAACTAGGTCCCGTAGACTAAGATCTCCTGAAACACAGGAGCAGTTCGGAGGTACGTCATGTTCTTCCAGTCGGCAGTAAGAAAATCTCGGTACGTAACGATCACGCCAACATTAGTTTCGTACGCAGCAGGTAGATGACGCACGGATGCCTAAAGCGGCCAACGAGAGTGCAGAGAAGCAGTTGTGCGCGGGATGAAGTGCCAAAGAGACGGTGCAAAACCGACATTTTTTATGTCCGCAGCCGAGCTAAACTGCAGGCCTGCACGATCTGCGACCATGTAGGACGCGCGTGGTGCGAGGACTATACCACTGTGAGGAAGTGGCTACAGACACGTTGGTATTCCCTGTGGCTTGTATTACAAGGTGATACTGGCCGCGGTAGCTAGGCTAGACCGTGAATCGACGAGCGTTCGCTTGCCTGGACTGTTAAGAAAAATAAATTGTAGTACATCCAGTGGAGAAATACTGTATTAAATGTAATAATCACCATACCATCGAATTACTAATAAAGCTTAAATTTAGTTAATAAATCACTCTCATGATAAAGCAATAAAACAGGTCCCATAAATACAAATAAAATAGTATATAAGTGATGAAACGGCACACAATATATCTGTTCTACCTGAAAAAAATTACTGATTCTGTTTGTACATGCTGAATAAGTACCCGCTGTTATTTAGGCAAACATTTAAGTAGAATATAATACAACTAAAAATTTGATCACTTATCAACTTTTAAAATATTTGTTTTAACAGCTGTGTCAATATTTACAAATGTTGACGGACGGTGAAATAATAGCCATAGTTAACAAGAGTCAATATAAATTTCGCTCAATCAAGGTTACCATTTCTCACTGGCAACTCTGAAAGAGTTTTTAGTTGTGAATGTTTACAAAAGCTTATATTTGTATTGGGCAGCATTAGCCCTGCTATATCATGATAAGAGCAAAATGTTACTATGGTTCAAACTTTACAAGATAATATAGGTGTTCAACAATTTTAAATGGTAACTTGAAATCACTAAGGTCTAAATGTTTTAAAATAATTTCTTATTTATCTGAGTACTAGAAGTGTGTTGTCTCAGCCAAGCAATATCTTACTGAATAGGTCTACATTTAGTTTCATATAATGATATTCATGTGCTAATTTTAAGACCAATCCAAACTATTGTATTGTCACCGTAACAAAGAGAGACAGCTGGCAGACTAACCTATCATTGCATCGGTTCCAAATACATCAATTGCGTATATTTGCTCCTCTTGTACCACAAATTTGCTTAAAAACTATCAACCACGTTATCTTCAAAACTATATTATTCCACACTATCTAATTCGGAAAATGTAATAGGGAGTTATTGTGTCACGTGCTCACACAGCAATGCTACACATTCAGTTTGCAGTATGTCTGCTTTCAGTGCTAAGAATTAGTCGCCCAAAAAGTACCAATATTTTACCAGATGCAATTAGAAGTCTCTGGATGTATGGTAGTGGGTTTTGATGCCAGTACAAGTGTCGCCCATATCACTTCCCTCTTTTACTGCCTCCAGCTGATAGCAAATCATCAGGTGAGAACCTCTGGTAAGTTTAAATTCTAACTTGGAAATCATACAACAATATTGTTTTTATTTATCCATGAAATATGGCTGCTATCAAAATCTAACCATTTAAGGGCGTGGTCTACCACAATTTTCGTCACCATTTTTTAAAACTTTTATTTGTACCAGATATTTTTTTCTTATTTTAGACACAAAATGTGACTAAATTTGGCTCTTATGAAATTTTTTTATCTCTCATAGTTTTCGCGTAACGGCTTGTTAAAGTCATATTTTGCATGTTTCTGTTTTAACGACTACACTACAACCAACTGATATACCAAACTCAAAAAAATCACAGTGGATAAAGACATTGCAGGCTACAATGACATGCTCATAAAATTATAGAATAAAAATTATTTGAATTTAAAAAAAATGCTGAAACTGAAAATAAAAATTTTAAAAATACAAATTTTTTTTTAAAAACACAAATGTGTCAAATCCAATTGCACCTAATAATGTTGTTAATTTAGAATATTATCAAAGTAATAGAATTAACATTATTAGTTTATTTCGAAAATACAGTGCAAAAGATAAAATAATATACCTCGGAAATAATCAGACAGAATTTATTTTCATGATGGGTGGAACTATAAATGAAGTAATTAAATCAAATGACTACAAATAAATCAATGAATTATATCGTACTACTATTTATCCTAAAACTGTTATTCCAAAATAGGTACGAAAAATCTAATTTTTAAAAATCCTTTGATGTTAATGTATATTAATATCATAATCGTTTACAAATATATTTAGTTTACAGTTAACAATTCTTTTATGTTTTTGTGATATTTACCACAGTTTAACTTACATATCTATAGTAATAAAACCACGGTCTTTATTCCAACATTTCGAACAAACTTCTCTAAATGTTTCAAATGACATATAACCACCAACAAAATCGCCTTTTACATATATTTACGGGCTGTATCATCTTGTCGAAATATACAAAGAAAATTGGCATTATCTCTTATTAGTTGTTTTGGTACTTTTCGGTAAGTTTGAACTGAATAAAAATGATTAATATTTTTAAGTCTGCCACGAGTAAAATAATCTCTTGTCATAGCTTGATTATCTAGTATAACATCATCAAAAACAACAACAGAATCAACAATGATCGACACCAACCATTTCTTAATTTGATGAGAAAATGTATGCTACTGGTTCATTAATTAATTTAATTGCTGCATTAGTATCTTCTCTTAAAGCAATACATTTTGGTTGTTAACACTTCTTGAATAAAACGTATAAAGTACCAAATTTAACCATCCAGGGGCAAATATAAAATTATCAATCATAAGTGTCGTTTTGCTGCTATTAGATGTGCCGGATATCAAGCAACGAATGTTACCAGGTAATAGTTCTCCGTTATGTTTTTTGAATTAATATTGTCGGATATTCTTACTTTTATATCCCAATCTATCTCTCAAGGTTTAGAATTCATTTTATTTATAATATATAATGTGTAAGTTAAAAGGTATGAAATAATTTTTTATTAAAATACTCCATTATCGATACAGAAGAAAATTCAGTTAGTTTAATTGAGTTATACGCAACATATTTGACACCTAACGTTACACAGGAAAATAATATGCTATATTTTATAGATAAAAATGGGGTAGAAAACATAATCTAAATTCCTGTTGGTCAATAAAATATATAAAAGCTTGGAAAAACTATAAAAACTAATTCTCCACTCAACAAAATGTTAGCTGGGGCGAAAGAAAACAATAATATATCAATAAAATTAGATAAGATAATAAACACAGTAAAAATAAATTGTATTATGATCTGTAGTTTGATAAATCACACTCTATTGGCAAAATTTTAGGTTTTACAAAAAATAAATCCTTAGAAAAAAATAAACTTCATCGGACTGATACAATTCCTAAAATAACTCCATTTGAAACAATTAATATTCGTTGCAATTTAGCAAATGGCATGGTTTTGAAACATGACGAATACAATCATAGAGAAACTAGTATTATTGCTTCATTAAAACCAAGTGCTTCTTTTAGTGAAACCATTTATTACGTACCTAATTATCCATAATTTTTCCAGTACAAAGAGATAAGCTGAAAAATATTATGTTACAAATAAGAGATGAGAACGAAACATTTATTGACTTTGTTTCATCTGAAATAACTGCAACATTAGAAATGAAACCATAATTATATATTGTGTTCAAGTCGGCTGCTCATCGTGAAAGCAAAACAGTTTTACTCTACATTCTGACTACAACAGGAAGCGAGGCGAATATTTCGCATGGTAATTTTCTTCGTCTGACAGAATACTGTGCCGTGTGTCCCTCGTTGAACCGATACCTCTCGGTGCGATACCATATGGCACGGGAATGCACTTTTATCTTGTTCGACCAACTGACTTACAGCAACGAACTATTGGTTACATTTCCAGAGATGTTTTCGCATTTAATTAATGAAAAATAACTTTGTTTTTGTATTTCTTTTAGTGTATAAATGAAAATTAAAATATTAAAAATAATTTAAATAACATTTTGGGTACTACTAAAGTAATTTGTAAATATTATATTACTTTTGGTGTAGTTGTACATTGAAGTTTTTTTTTAATTCGAAGTGTGTATGTATGTATGTATGTATATATATATATATATATATATATATATATATATATGTGTGTGTGTGTGTGTATGTGTGTTTGTGTGCGTGTGTGTGTGTGTGTACACACACAACTTCTTTTACATAAATTCAATGGAAAATGGTTCACAGTTTTTGGCAGGTTACCAGTTGCCATAGTAATTTGTGCAAGGAAATTGTGAACTAGCCACATGCAGTATTTTCCAAAATATCTATTCTATTACAAAGTTCCTCCTCTTTCCGTCAAGTATGTCACATTACTGAATATGATCTGCCCCTATAAACGGGGTTTAATGCTCGTGATTCGAACCATTCGATAAAAAAGAGAATGGGTGTGACATATGAGTGGGAAGGTTTGGACAGATGCTAACGAAATAGGGCAGGTATTTTGCTATTTTTTTAGTCAATATGAAATAATTTTTTTGTTTTATTTTTTATGTAAATAAAGATGGATAACATTTCTATAGAAAGTGTAATGAAAGTGAACCCGGCCTTTTATTGACTGCAATTCATCTTATGAAACTGCTCCTTTATTGGGCATATATTTTACGCAGCCTGTCACTCATTAATGATTAAACTCATAAATTATTAATTATTTGAATGATTAAACTGAAATTGCCGTTCCTTGCGAGGTACTTGTCGTCGCGTCTAGTGTCCGATAGAGACGTGGCCTCGACTGTATCAGTGAGGCAGTCGCAAATAACGCAATAATTCAAAAGTTACTCTTAATCTCGACAGTATTTTAATTGCTACTATCGTTTCGTTTTAGGACGTCACTTTAGTAAGGTTCCCGCGGCAAAGTTTGTCAGCACTTCCTTGTGCGCGAAACAACTATTACGTCAAAATAATGTGACTCTACTCCCAATCCGAATAGTGAAAGTACAGTGAAATCGGTCAACTTCCTCACAATTAAACATTTGCAAATAATCCAAAATCGATCGATAATTGACAGCGCGAGCGTCCCTTTCTAAGGCCCCCGCGAACTCCTGCCCCGATCAAAACTTCCAAAAATGTTATAAACTGAAAATGTAGCTGACCCGTGCGAACCACCTTTCGAAGGGGTCCACGGGCAACTGCCGCGATCCGGCGTCAACACTCCCTGACGACCACAACCCTCGCGATCTCCACGTTTCTCAACTGACCAATCACCGACCTTCCCTGAAAAACAGGCCACGCCCCGTCTCGGCTACTGTCTCACGACACAGGCTCTCCGCCATTTATTCATTCAAAATTGTTGAAATTATTTACATAAATCTTACATTGCATAAAGACACATATTTCCCACATACAATCGTCTTCTTTTAATTTTGACACTATTTAAATATTATATACAATTACATTTATTTTCCTTTTTGCCACCAGCATGGCTTCGGCTCGTTCGCCGCCATTTTGGAAAGTTAGGGGTGGGGGAGAGAAGAAAAGAGCCTCGTTCCAAATGTTTCGCTGTCTCTCAGAGTGATTTAAAAGGGGAAGGGGTTACACTGCTGGAGCATGGCTGGGCCACCAGCGAAGTTTCTCTGAACAAGGAAACAACCCTTCTTTCACTCA
>PNEQ01127337.1:0-41445 GCA_003012365.1 Medauroidea extradentata | reverse complement strand
CTTCTTGGCCCCTCGCAGAGCTCATATTTCCTGTCCTGTCTAGTGCTGACTTCACCTCGACCCTCTCTAGAGGCTTTCCAACAACACACTTTTTCGGTTCAGTCTTTATGCTACACATCTATCCTAAATACATATAATTTATAAAAATATTGAAATATTGCCCATTACAACATGTTTAGAAAAAGAATCGTCAAATTTAATACATCGAATTCGGTAAAGTGTATAAATACATTTAATTAGACTGTGTTGTACTTAAATTACTCATCATAAAAATGTATGAAATATTATTATTATTATTGTTTAATTTATTAAATGGAACAACTGATAGAAATCATGTATAAACATTATATTAATTATAATTTATTCATTATATTAGTTGTTTTGTTCGAGAGTAAGTTAATTTCAATATCACAATAGCAGTTGAAAAAAACAATATGGAATTAAAAATTTGGGAAAATGTAAAATTTTAAATATTTGACTTGTATTCATTACATGGATTTGCTGTTTTAAATCCATACGAAAATATTCATGAATTTGAAATAGAATTTCATAATAGAAATAGCCGCTGGGCATTAAAATTTGTTGAAAAAGAAATTAGTTTATAATCTAATTATTTTTAATAAAAAAATTTATAGTTTAAATTTTTAAAAATTTATTTGATGTTCATTTACATACCTTAAATATTAACTATCTGTTTTATCTCCCTTTTTTACAACGATTTTGTAAAATATCTTGACATGAAATCGTGAACAAATTACCTGAATATTTTTACATCTTTAGGAAATTATTTATTGGTGCAATTTTTAGCATAAAAAAGGGCCATTGACCTCGAACATACTTATCTTATCTACTGTTATCATTAAAAATGTCCTGATATATTTTTATACATTACTCAATTTGATTCTGTATGCAAGAATAATCCCCTTATTTGTACATCTCAAAACCGTGTAACTGTAATTTATATGTTTTGTTACGAGAACAAATATGAGCAGATTTTTTAAAGACAGCTAAAAGAACAAAAAATATTGCCTGAAGTACACCATCATTTGGTTTAAATATAAAAATCTACAGTCACCCTAAAGACTGGGAAAACTACCTGTGCATGGGCAAACCAAGTTACTGGAACTTTTAAGCATGGCTGCTCCTTAAAAAAAGTGATAGGCTACTTGTATGACAAAAGCTATAACACCAAATGATTCATTAATGGCACACACTGCTATTTAGCAACTAGGAGATCACTTGAAGATTTGAAATTCTCGTGTCGCATAGCTACACAAACTCTAGGGGAGGACAATATGTGATACATGCACAGCGATCTTCGAAGCACTGAAGATTAATCGCAAGGTAAAAAAACTGAATTAAATATGTAGGTACATGTGTAGATGTTTAGAAAATACATGCACACATAGCATTAAATCACTTAAAATGCGTCCATACAAACGCAAGTAAGTTACACATATATTTCATCTGTCTTGCGTTTAACATACATACATTAGTATTGTTGCATGTTGGCCTGGCAGCATGCGTGATACATCATGCTAGGCAGACAGCTTGAGTCGACCAGTGATGTCATGGGTTTCCGCAACTATGTCGCAACTCACGAGAGACATCATTGGGATTTCCCGATGACGCTAATGCATATACATGACTACCAACAGGCACGAACCAGGTAATGTCTATTTTTAGACCTCAGGTAATTGTATTGCATCAGCGATTGACGTCACTAAATGGGCCGTATAAAAGCCTCGGAACTGCGCAATATGAGGCTAGTATTGTGCAGTCAGTCTTAGTCTTTCAGTGAGTTTCGAAGAGTCTTAGAGAGTCTGGAGTCGGAAATATGAAGAGGATCAGTATGAGTTTGTAAACAGCGAATAGTCGGAAATATGAAGAGGATCAGTATGAGTTTGTAAACAGCGAATATGAAGTGAGAACTGAGAGTGGTGTGAGGTAGCGACCTTAGGAGCGGCATTGCCACTGGGGCGGCAATGGGTGTCGTGTGAAGTGACGGGCCGAGAGGAGACACTGACGGCGGCGCAGAGATGAAGAAGACCCAGCACCTTGGGGGCAGTATCACGATGGAATCGAGGCTGATCTAACATCGGCGGAGCTGACGAGGTGTGGCGTCTCTAGGATGGCAACACGGTGGCGGTGGTCGGTGTCAAGACTGAGTAACATCAGCGCCCTGCAGAAGGGACAGACAAAACTAAGGTATTGTGTCGGCGCGATTGAGCTGACGAGGTGTGGTGTCTTGAGGATGGCATTCGGCGGCGGTGGTAGGCGGCGTCGAGGCTGTGTGACGCCAGTCGGCTGAAGGAAGGACGAACAACACTTGCGGTGTTGTGTTGGAGTGCTACAGAGGCGGTGAGCTGTGGAGAACAACACTGACTGTGTTGTGTCGAGGAGGGCAGTAACTGGCTACCTGATGAAACTGTCTACCTGGTGATTCAAGAGTAGGAGTGCTTCGAGAATTTGCTTTTGGTCCTGCTCGGAAGAGGTGCTAAGCTTGTGCAGAGAGGCTGGTGAGGACATCTTGGTGATGTCAGGAAGACGTCTTGGTGACGTCGGAGTCTACTGCGAGGCTACAGGTCCATTACTTTGGAGCAGTACTGGGTGAGACAAGAGGGCTTCTGCTCCGGGTCGAAAGGTAAACACTGGAGGTGAGCGACGGGAGTCGAACCGAAGACCTCAAGAGTGAAGACAGTAATGCGCTCTGAGTGCTGCACAGTGCGAGGTGAGCCATTATCACTTCGGACTGTTAAGGTTGTACATTGTCACTATTTGGAAGATTGTTAATTGTATACATGACTGAACTTTTTTTTGCGATTTGTAGTCTTTGATTAATGGTAAATAATCTTGTGCTTTAATTGTCAACGTAAATTAACATTTCTGTGGCACAGTACTAATTATGTGCATAACTAATTGTGTTGTGAGAGTTATAGTTGATTGCTGTTTTGTGTATTTTTGTAAACTTGGTGAGCTATTAAGTCTAGCACTTACTTTAACTATTTTATTTCTAATTATAAGACCTCTACCACAAAAGAACTCACGAGAATTGCCCACATTTTAAGTTCTTGCTTAAACTTGTAATAGTATATAACTTAAAAAAAAAATTCAAAACATTTAGTAACAATATTGGTAAAATCTCTCGATGAAAGTTAATTGACATATATAAGTGTATTCCCCTAAACACTACAACCATTATAGTTTGCGTAATAGGTATATAGGATATTCACAATTGAAACAATTGTTGCAATGGCACGAAAGTGAAGCTTTGTGGTAGTTCGTTGGGGTTGCCGCCTAATGAATCACAAAAAAATTGATCGCAGAATTGTGAGTCAGATTACCGAGTTCAACTTAAATAGGGATTGATTGATAATTTTCTCTGTATGAAGTCTCTGTTCTTGATTCTCTAGAGTTCTTAACTTTGCAGCAACATTTTGTCCAAAAATATCTAATTGATCTTCGTTTCTCACCCGCGCTAGACGTTCACTGACAGTTGATAATCTTTGGTCACCAGGGGGCAATTTCTTGCGCTTGAATGAGTTTCCAATATAACATGCAGTTGAATTCGTTGACGGTGTTAATAGCTCGACGTTTTATTGTGAGCGTAGTGTTGTAGATGCAGTCACATCGTCTGTTTCGTGTAATGTTTCATGCAGAACCTGGAAAAAATCAAACTATACATTTCTTACGCACATACAGGGTGTAAATGAAAGTATGTTACAAACTTTGCGTGGTGATTCCTTGTCGAAAATGAAGTACAGTTACGTAAGACGACTTTTCGCTTAGCACACTTCGTAAGGGAGCAATACGCCCTCGAAAAACGAATTTCAAACTGGTTTATTGGTACAAAATCGTAAACAACATAACATTAAATCATAATTCGCCGGATACTGTGTTCTGCTAACACTTATCGACAGTCCGTGAAAAATGTGTTTCGAATAACTTACACCGTCATCAAAATAATCGGGGTGGTCACCCCCTTTCCAGCTTAGACATTGGAGCCATCAGATGTTATGGACATGCAATGCTATAATTTGTGTCAAGAGACCCCAATGAACAAAAAAGGTCGTCTTGTTGTTACACTGTAAAGTGAAGCATTTACAAGAAAACGGGCAAGACAGTGTTAGGGGACTGCCACGTAGGCAACGCGTACTACACAGGTGGTGTGGCTGAACGACGCGGTAGTTAGTAACAAACGTGTACCCCACGTTAGTTTGTAAACCTACAACGCGTCATGGGCGACGTTGTGTGAGCTACGAACAGTTACTGATAGGTGGCTGGTGTAGCAGAACGAATTTGTTAGTAAATGTTGCAGGGATATTGAAATGTACTGCACACGTGTAATTATTCTGCACAGTAGTAGTACGAAACCAAATGAAGTGAACAATGTAATGTATACATATTAGTATGCGTGTAATGTAGGAAGGGTAAACATTGGAGCGCACAATTCTACATATGCCAGTCACCATTGAGGTTTTTCAATATCATTCCCTCCGTGATGAACAGACGGTTTTGTGTTCTGTACTCTGTAAAGTGTAAGTTGTCTGAGGCTTGGCCCTGATACATGCACACTCCCCACGTCCTCCTCCGTTTAGAGTGTAATGCATGCCGGAGTACCCATTAGACTGCGACGAGGTACACTCTGACGTGCCGGGACATTATGTGGGCTCGTCATACTATTCAACTGGGTTGCACTCAAAACCAAACGTCCGTGAGGCAGTGAACATGGAAAGGTAGGGGCATGCTGAGCTTACCGATATGGTATTGATTTATGGTGAAGCTAAGTGCAGTGGCAGGTTAGCTGCACGAATGTATCGTGAAAGATTTCCACACAGACGGCACCCAGCACATGCGATTTTTGCACGAATCATCCAGCGTCTTCGAGATACAGGTATACTCTCCTGCCACATTTCCTGAACTGTGGTGTTCATGCAACAATGCGGACACCACGATTTGAAGCGGAAGTTCTCGCCCGAGTCGAGGATCAACCGTCAACAAGTACCCGTGTTATTGCAAATGCGGTGGGTGCATCACACATGACAGTGTGGAATGTCTTGCATGAGCAGCAGCTACGCCCCTATCGCGCATGTAGGGAGCAAGTATTTCTGCCACGTGACTATCAACCCAGACATGATTTGTGTGCATGGTTTTTGCAGCAGACAGCTCGTGACCCAGAGTTTCCCAGGTATATTCTCTTTACAGACGAAGCGTCTTTCACACGTCATGGTGTGTACAATGCTCACAACACCCATGTGTGGGCTGAAGAAAACCCACATGCCAGGGTTGTGCGATTCCACCAAGAGAGGTTTTCGGTCAACATGTGAGCGGGCATAGTCAATGATACCTTAGTAGGACCGTACACGTTACCAGCACGTCTTGATGGCTACGTGTACCTACGGTTCTTGCAATACACTCTGCCCGAGTTGCTTGAGGACGTACCGCTGCTGATACGTGACCGCATGTGGCTACAACACGATGGGGCACCACCTCACAATGCTCGTGCTGTTCGTGAGTACCTCAATCAAGTATTTCCAGGACGCTGGATAGGCAGGGGAGGACCTGTCACGTGGCCTCCTCGCTCCCCTGATCTATCACCCCTGGATTTCTACCTGTGCGGACACATGAAGAGCCTTGTCTACGAGACGCCAGTAGACACGGCCGAGGAGCTCGTCGCACGCATCGTTGCAGCAGGCGAAGTGATACGGACGAATGCCAACCTGTTCCAGCGTGTGCGACTGTCCTTGTTGCATCGTTGCAATGCATGTATTACTGAAGGTGGCCGAACATTCGAGCGCTTGTTGTGATATTCATGTAAACATGTATCACTTATGCGGCTGTGAACGTTTTAATTACAGTAAAGTATTTGCTACACTTGTTTTCACTACCGTATCATTCGGTGTATTGTGTGTTGCCTAAGTGTCAGCCCACTAAATCTACGTACTGTATTTTGGCCATTTTTTCGGACATGCATCACTTTACAGTGTAACAACAAGACGACCTTTTTTGTTCATTGGGGTCTCTTGATACAAATTATAGCATTGCATGTCCATAACATCTGATGGCTCCAACGTCTAAGCTGGAAAGGGGGTGACCACCCCGATTATTTTGATGACGGTGTAAGTTATTCGAAACACATTTTTCACGGACTGTCGATAAGTGTTAGCAGAACACAGTATCCGGCGAATTATAATTTAATGTTATGTTGTTTACGATTTTGTACCAATAAACTAGTTTGAAATTCGTTTTTCGAGGGCGTATTGCTCCCTTACGAAGTGTGCTAAGTGAAAAGTCGTCTTACGTAACTGTACTTCTTTTTCGGCAAGGAATCACCACACGAAGTTTGTAACATACTTTCATTTACACCCTGTATAGTGTTTAACATATCGACTTGATTATACTTATATGAAAGTAAATTACGATATATTTTAAATAATGGTAAGAAATGTGGCAAATTTACTAAATCACGTCTTTCCTTCCCTCTTATATGCTGCGCAGGTGCTGCATAGTCCCTCTATATCTCGTATTGTTTCTTTGCAGTGTCCAAACAAGAGAGGAGGAATGGACAAGTGTTGCGAGGGAATTTGAACATCGCTGGAACTTTCCCAACGCCGTCGGCGCCATGGATGGAAAACACGTAGCAATCACCTCACCTCCAGAATCCGGATCATACTTTTATAACTACAAATACTTTCACAGCCAAGTTCTGTTAGTTATAGCAAACGCGAATTACGAATTATTATACTTAGTCTTGGAACAAACGGGCGAATGTATAATGGAGGTGTCTTTGAGGCCTCGGACTAGTCGAAAACACTAGAAGATGGGAGCCTGAATCTGCCAAAGGAGAGAACTGTCTCAGCGAGAAATCTGCGATATGTACTCATAGTGTATGACGAATTCCCACTAACGGAATACATTACGAAGCTTTTCAGCCGTAAGGTAGCCACTCCAGTGCGTAATATAATTAACTATCGTTTGTCTAGAGCACGAAGAATGATAGAACGTGTTTTCGGCTTTATGGTAGAAAGATTTGTTGTGTTACAAAAAACCTATCTCTTTCATTGACTTGACTATAGTACAAAACATTGTCGTAGCGTGGTGCAACTTTCACATATTTCTGCATTCAAAGATGTCACACCGTTACATCCCATTGGCATATTTTGATGATGAGGAGTTAGAAAGTGGTAGTGCTACCCCTGGACCTCCCTGCAAGACCTCTATGGATCTCAGAATAACCGATTGTCAGACAAGTAGTAGTGCAAGATTAGTTAGGGAGTCGTTTGTAGAGGAATTCAACAATGAAGGTCAAGTTCCATGGCAACACAGGTTTGTTGAGTAGCGACAGTTCTCACTTTATGTAGGCCTACATTTTCTAAGTAAAGAAACGAGTGGTGATAAACTAGCTTCGGTTGCATTGTGAACAAGTGTTTTGAACCCATACATACATTTATACTATATTTGTACATGATTACACCACAGTTGTTCATGTACTGGAATTTAGTGTTTACCCTAACATGTGTATTAGGCCTACTGTATAGTTACGATAAATCCTAACTACGGTACATAATAAAGTAGATTACTTTGATTAGTTATTGGAATTTTACCTCAGAGACACTTTCTTCATCTAGGTTTGAGAGTCCATGCGACGTCTCTTCTTGATCCACGAGAAATAATAAGTCTGGGCAGTACCATAATTTGGACACATAAGTGCTTTGTATGCTCATACCAGATTTCTTGCGTTGTTGCACATTCTTGCGTTCTTTGTGGAAGCTACTTCGTAGATTTTGTGTGTGGGTATATATATAAAATAGTGTCCCTACTTGCGTCTGGATCGATTGACTTCATTTTCTCGATAAGTGATGCATGTTCAGTATCTTTCATTTCGCGATTGTGGTACTATGTACACCTTACTTTCCACAGGTGCGGAAAGCCACAAATGCATAAATAAATTAAGTTACAGAATCGCGTTGTACAACCCGAACTTCGCGGAAACAAAATTAACTATATTACGCCTACAGCTATGCGACACATAGGCGTACAGAAAATTGGTGATGTCACCCAGCAGCCCGCCGACAAGCCCATACACGTCAGTTCTGCCTGTCTGCTCGCTGGCTGGCAAAACTGAGGGGATTCCCACAGGCCAACAGTCCAGACGATTTACCTGTAGGTCACTTCATACACGTCAGTTCTGCCTGTCTTCTCCACCAGTCTGGCGGAACTGAGAAGATTTCCACAGGCCAACAGTCCAGACGATTTACCTGTAGGTCACTTCATACACGTCAGTTCTGCCTGTCTGCTCGCTGGCTGGCGGAACAGAGGGGATTCCCACAGGCCAACAGTCCAGACGATTTACCTGCAGGTCACTTCATACACGTCAGTTCTGCCTGTCTGCTCGCTGGCTGGCGGAACAGAGGGGATTCCTACAGGCCAACAGTCCAGACGATTTACCTGCAGGTCACTTCATACACGTCAGTTTTGCCTTTCAGGCCAGGAAAGGCAGAACTACGTGTAAGGGAGCCCTTAGTGGCGAGCTGCTTGCGCGGAGCTTTGTCTCCCGTCGATTAGCGGGATGTCTGCTATGTGCGAACCATTGTGGCCTGGTTATTTGATAAATAACTGGAAGCAATAGAACGTCTTAAAATAACATTCCTAAATACTTGTGTTTGTGTCTGTGTCTTTTTCGACTCACTGTATTAGTTTTCATACAGTGTTTTACGCTATTTACACACATCGTTCGTTTATTTTTGTCTGTAATTTTTTTTTGTCCTTTTACATACCGTCTACATTAGTATTTCAGAATTATTTGTATCTTTTATTTATTTGCTGGCAGGATTCGATTCTGGCTTCCTCGTCTGTTTTTGATAATTTTCTTTTGACTACACCTTTGTGTTACTGTGAGTATTAAGCGAATAAGCGTTGTTCGTTTGCAAAGGCGTGTGCTTAGAATAATGGTTCAGTTTGCGTTACCACTTCATTATTTAATTATTCTTTGATTTTCTGTTTTTTTTCTGTGAGTTGAGTTTAAAAAGAAGATAAGTAAGACGTATATATAACTTATTACACTGTTATCCGTGGTAATATTGTACGCATATTGCGCAGAAAATTACATTAATAATATTTTAATATTTCCGAACTTTTTGCATATTTGATTGGTCAGAACGGAAGCGTTAACAGTCTGACAATTTATCGGCCAATTACACAGCATTCCAAAACGCCCACATTTAACCGAATTTGTAAAATGCATATAGTTAATATTGTACAATTTTTCATTCCAAGTATTTATTGGTTCGATCGTTTTTTCGTTAAATTTTCAAATAATTTGTTAGCAGTTTCGAAGACCTTATTTTTGTTATAAAATGTATACATACATTAAATTTATGACTTTAATTAATTTCTTTGCAGAAAACAAATTTTCCGACTCTGTAGATGTTCATAAACAATCATCTTCTTTCTTAAATGAAATGAGCTAACTAAGTACCAAAATACCAGCGCGATTGAATCAAACTGAAGGAGACCCATTGGAAATACACACAAAAATGTTATTACAAAAAAAAACTAAGTACTATGAAACTTACTCTGTAACCAGCAAATGTTACGACGTATCAGTCGCTGTAACGTCAAACACTGGTTGCAGTTTCGAAGAAGAAACTGTGAGAGGAGGAGTCAGTTGAGGCAACATTTTATTTAAACAATGTCAGTATGTAGATAATATCGTTGAAAATATTATTTACATTATTTCCTCATGATTCACGTCAAGAGCTGTGTAAACGTCTCATTCTATTGAAAGGAAACAAATTTATTTACAGTATTAACTGAAGAAAGAGAAGACTAAGTAATAATAAAATAACATAAAACTTACATATTCATCTATAATTTTTGTTTACTAGCAGCGACTGTGATAGCTCGCCGTTTCTTATCTTTAGTTATGTAAATCAACAATATTCTCAATGGCAATCATGAAATTATTTCGAAATTATTATACCTTAACTTGATCAGATAATTATCCATTATTTTGCCAGAGACATTATCGAGCCCAGACTTCAGAGCATTTGCAATAAATTGTAAGCTTAGAGCGTGTGATCATGCAGCGCATCATGAACTACAATCAATTATATCATACTAAAATCCTAAACAGAACATGATTATCATTTGCAAAGTAACACACGAGAAATTAGTGAGAGAAAATCCACTAGAAATGGCAATTAGTCTCTGTGTTTATGGTTTATTCATAATTAGTGTATGTACGCCTATGTGTGTGTTGATTTATGAAAATATGGCTGCATGTTTATATGCGTATACTTTTGAGTATAAGTGTTGTATGGTTATATATGTAAACCTATGTTTACGTTTGTGCAATTATGTTCGTACCTATTAATGATACCGGTATATCTAATTGTATACATTTGTATGTATTTGTGTTCGTATATACGTACGCGTGTATGAATGTACCTAGTTATAAATATATACCTGTATTTACATACGTATGGCTACATTTAAGTATGAATAGATATTTAAGATTAAGAGTGATATACGTTATTTGTACAACGAGCAATTTTTACGTTGAAAATAATGTAATAAGTCGTTCTACTAGCATGCACAAGCTATAAAGCTATTAACAACCGTTTATCCACAACATTTCACGAAACTATAAAAATTTAAGAGTTACCTTAACTATCATAATTATATGTATGTACATAAATAGGTTTGATACGTTTAAATGTAACGTATAAAAGTCGACACTACTTAGTTAAAATAGTTTGATTCGAATTTTATGTATATCATCAAAGACTTTGTCGTTTATCGAACTAACTTGTTTTGCTCATGTTATGGCATTTTGACAAGCTCATTAGTTGCATGTGTAAATTTTACTGCTTTTAATTTAATCTGTAGGCAATAAACTATTATTTTATAAAATTTGTGTTATCTTCTAGGCAAACAGAGTAGAAGTAGATCGTATATATTTTATTTCAGCTGGCTATACGTTCCAGAAAATTGTATTCGTTAGTTCACTGATATTTTGTTTGTTGTACCGTGTCTGCAGTTTACAAGAACCTGTCATGATCTTTGTTTATGGCACTTAACAGAAAAGTTTCGTTCGACAACATGCCATTTTCCTGCATCATCACGTCGTCGACACGTTATATGACTGCCAGCCGGTTCTAGCAGCCGTTATTGGTGTTGTCCACTGATATTTTGTTCATCTTCTTGTTTCACCTTTTTGAAGAACCTTCGGTATCGTTACGAAACAAGTACGATGTGTGTGCTCGTGTGTTGGTGTTGTCTCTCTGGACGTAACACCGCTAGTCATTGTCTGATGTAGTACTGAACTGTTAGTTAAAGTTGAGCACCAGGGCGGTATTTATTTGATAATTTTTTGGGATCACATTATTTATAGACATAATTAATGAAATCAGTGTTCCTGTCTTGGCGAGTAACACTTTCGGAAGTTAGTTCCTCCATTTTCATTCTTGTTATTAGTTGAAAATGCTATTATTAGTTTGCTGCTATTGCTCTAGAGTGGTTCGATGATGTTGATACAGCGCAGTTCATTCTAGGAAGCATTTGTCATGCATGCGTGACCAGTACTGCAACAACATTTATTTCAGTCTATTTATTTTCGTGCATACAAATTTTTCAGTCACTTATCCTCAGTAATAACATATTCTACAACTTAACATAAATCATTTTCAAGCAGGAATATACATTTTTCTATAATTTACCTCTCATTCGTATTAACATTTAAGTGAATATTTTAATAAAAATATGCGCTATTAGCACACAACTAAACGTCTCACTAACTTAATTAGCCTACAGTTAGAAATTGTAGGCGAAGGAACGTAGAAGTACAGCTCAGAGACTTATTCGGTTTCTTGAGCAATCGTAAGGTTCTTCTGGTTTTAAGAATTACTAAAATTCTTTCGCAAAATACTGCATGTAAGAGTATCAAAAATATGTGCTTAGAAGAGGTAACAAAAATTCAGGGAGCTTTTAAAATTTATAGTTAATTATAATTCTAATGCCGTGCACGCTTAATGGACAAAATTTATTTATAAATCATATTCATACAATATTAATAAAGACACATATTTTACATATAATTAACTTTTTCGAATTTCATCAGAATGTAAATATGTTGTTCGTCCTCAATGTTATTGTGCTTTCATAGTTACCACCAATACACAAAACAAGTGGTGATTGAGGAAGTGGTTCATAAAAGTGTATATATCACAAGAACCAGAGACTTCTTCGAACACACATCACTTACGTTCCAATTTAATTTACTACGTAAAAATTCTTCGTAGACAAGCCATTGTCGTGATGTGAATCTGTAAGCTGCAAAGTAATAGAACAGCTCCTGAAAAAAATACGGGTTAAGGTAAGTGAAACAAGCAGAAAAGATAAAATTATCTTTTAAAGTTAAAAAAAAATTTACACTAGAAGTAGAGGCTACTATTTTTACTAACGTAAGCGGGGATAACTTTAGACAAAAGGAGTGACTTGATAAAAACTCGTGAATACTACAGCCCTGAGTAAATTAATTGACACGCAATTAATTCAAAATGTCGAATGTCTACATAAAATAGTATTTAATATTAACTCCCAGTTGAAACACTTGAAAATATCAATTGTGTAAAAGTGTCCTAAAAAGTCACCTCACCCAAGTGTGTAAAGTCACCCTCGCTAACGGTATTTTTAAAAGCTTACCCCATTATTAAAAAAATTACCAGAGATAAATATAAATAACTTCACAGGTAACGAAAGAGTACATTTATCAATGCCTGTTTTTTTTTTGTTTAGTCATGGAACATTTTTCATTGTTTTAGGTTAAAAGAACCACTATCTCAACAAACATCACGGCTGTTATAAGTATCACATGCCTGCGTTATCACAGTCAGCCAGGTGGAAAGGGTGGGGGTGGGGGGAGTCAACTTTTGCAAAAATCAACTTTGAGCCTAATTCACGGAACCTGGATTTCGCTCCTAACCTTGAGAGCTGATCTGTAGAAGTTAAATTACTTGTTTCGAATTCCATCAATTTAGGCATGTACTTTTGATAAATATTAATCAAATCAGAGAATATCATTTCCAATTTTTAAAGCTCTTCTTCACTTCTTATATATTTTTATGAGGCTGAAGTTAATATTTTCCTTCTATGTGTCGTCTCCTTCTTGGAAACTTTTTTTTACTGGCAATACTAAACCTTAGATGTTATATATATATATATATATATATATATATATATATATATATATATATATATATATATATATATATATATATATATATATATACACACACACACCGATACAGTACTTTAATATCTTTTATGTTTGTAGAACTGGTTGTTTCATTTTTACCTCCAGATGCTGAAGCAAAAAAAGTTAACTGTAACCTTAATATTATTTCTCGGCCAGATGTTGTGGCTGTCACTGATTGGTTTGGGCCACTTAAATATTTCTGAAATTTTTGTGGCATTATTTTGTCATCATTGTTGAACTATCAATGACTACTGATGGTACATTTAAGGACGTTGGACCCGTAAAAATTCAAAATTTTGTATTTGTGCCAAACACTGTTCAACTTTTACACATCAGATAACATGACATTTCCCCAAATAAAAAAAAATAGGGCCCATAGTTTTAGCATAATCACCTATCAAGTCACAAAATGGCAGTTGCGGTGTAGCTAAAATAATAAAAAATAATTAACTTGCAGAAACAAGATAATTCATATCGATACTTAATGATGTGAACTACTTCAAGACACTTTTGTAAACACAAAGCGATATATTTTTGTATTTTTTTTAAAAATTGATGAAAATGAGTAAATTGTTGCATAACTTTGACTTTCGGCTACTACTGAAATATTCAAAGCTAACTTTTGTCAAACATGTCATTGAATGCATTGATACACTGACTTTCAGTTCCCGTAATTTTGATTTCATTAGTTAATTACTTTTTTTTTATTTTGGCTGCACTGTAATGGCCATTTCGTGACTTTGATGAGTGATTTTGCAAAAACTATGGGGCCTAATTTTTTTTTATTTGGGGAAATGACGTGTTATCTGATGTGCAAAAGTTGGACGGTGTTTGGCACGAATATAAAAAAAAATGAAATTTTACGGGTCCAACGCCCTTAAGGACTTTCTACTTCTAAATGTTGAATCTGAATCTCTTGTGAAACATTAATGCGTCACAGATGTTTCAGTTTTAGTTTTGGTGTTGTATTTAGTTGTGCACTCATGGACACGTCCTACAGCGATTTCCATCGTTATATTTTAATTTTTATATATGTATCAGACGTTTCTTCCTTAATTTTAGACATAAATTGTTTAAATTTTGCTCTCATTAAATTTTTTTATGTCTCGTAGTTTCTGCGTAATGGCCCGTAAATGTCCACATTTGCACGTTACAGTACGGCACTGTAACCAACTGATACACCAAACTGATTAACTAATTAAAATTGAGTTGTTAGGCAAAAAAAAAAAAGCGCTCGAAGCCCAGAGACGAGGCACAGTAATAATACCCAGGGACAGATTTTTTTCCTTTTCTTTTAAATTTTAATCGCGCCACAATATTAAAAAGAAGTTTATAGAGGGCGGAAACTAACAAGGACTGAGTATATTATGAAAAGCTATGCAATTGCTATTCAGAGGCTGCAATACACAAGGGTTTGATTATTCCGCTGAGTAGCGTATTTAGGCGATATTGGTTAAGCTATTTATTTAGAGCTGGTGATACAAGCACTTAGCGTTAATATTTACACTCGCGTGAAGGTAATTTCCAAATAATACTAATGTAAGGATCTATCTCCTACTTTATTAATTTTTTTTAATATGAAATTTTTTCTGAACAGACATTAACTAAATAAAATATTTCGCATACCTGCGCTCTTAGTATCCTTAGTTCTGGAACGTGATGTTTTCTTGGCAATCTCTGTAAGAAAATAAGAAATATTTCTAATAATTGCTGTTGCAAATGAATAAAGACTATACAGAATAAAATATTATTTCAACATATTAATACTTTTTATAAACATTTTGAGAGTTTCATCTGACTATTTTATTGGGGTATTTAATTTTTAAAAAAAAATAATTATGAAAATCAAACATTTAATTATTCTAGGGTAGTGTTTTCTTATAGCACATAAATTTATATAAAAATTATAATAATTAAGTATTTCAATATACAAATATTACATTTAAGTAGTATAAAATATTTTGTGGTGTTTTTTTTCAGTTTGCAAACAATAAGAAATTGCAGAATTACAGCTTCCTTCACTTCCGTATTCCTTACATTTTTTTTCTAATTATTGTTTACTTAGTTCAGTGAACGAAATTCTTAATCTTAAAAGCCATAAATAATCTGCATCAACTTCAAGAAAGCAAGTGACGTTTGAAAGTGAAGTACACAATGATGTTCGTGGTATAATATAAAATATCTTGTTTACTTTTCAAATACTACGCAGTACTGTCAGTCACTAACATAACAGCCAATTGTAGAGCCTAGTCTTCAAGGTCAATAAACGTGCGAAATTTTAATGTTCTCATTAGTTTGATATCAATAAATTTTATAACCAGAATTTTACAAACTATACAGGGCTGAAATAAGACTTTAATTAGATATCAGTATTTTTTTGAAAAATAAATACAATATCGAGAATGTTTTACATAATGTCTGTCAATTTGTTGAGCACTTATTTTCTCCATCAGACTTAACCCTAGTAACAAATTCAATCATTTATCAGTTGGCCAACTGTTTGAAGAAGCGGCCAACGTTCGCTGGTAGGATCGTCTACTTTTGCTGGAATGATTGTTAATCAGACCATGTCAGTAAATATTTTTGTAGTTATACTGAAATAATTTTAATGTGGGCAACATATTTTAAAAAGACTGACATACTTCAGTATACGGTCCACAAGCAGACTTAGCAAACTAACTCACATGCATCTGAGTATAATAACAATGCTTGTGGGACATTGTGGTTAATGTGTGGATGATTTCATTATATGCATCATGTATGCCACATGTGGCCACGGATGCATTAAGAATGTTTACCGCCTTTGGGCTTCTTATCACGATCAGATTTTCACAAGTGGGCCAGTTTATGTGTGCTGTTTGGGAACCTTCACTACACAAACCCAGCCACTATTCAATATTTTACTGAAATTATATTGATTATATTTTAGACCGAAAATTCATAAATTTCAAGCAACTATAAAAATGAAAAAAGTTGCTCACGTTTACATATGTATGTATGGCGCCTTTAAGTTAAAACGTAAACGAACACTCTGAACTTACTATAGACACTAAATTATCATTTGTTTCCCCGCAAAATAAGTGCATAACCAAGACAATATAATCAAATTATATTCGTAAAAAAACTAGTCATCAAAGATTATCATTTTAACCAATTATTCTTCGACAAATAATGATAAAAATTAGCTAGATATAAACAGAAATGGCATTAAAACATGTAATGAAGGTCATAATAAGTCCGGTATAGTAATTTTTAACACAGGAATTATAATGACTATTTATACAATTATATTAAATACCGAACTTATTACGCTGGCAGTTGACGAACTAACTAAATAATTCTGAACCAACTTTCCGCTCCGAACTACAAACTTTTATTTCAGAACCACCATACAGCTTCAACAATGTCTCAGAGATCATAGTATGCACTATGTATCAGTTGAAATGTCTTAGTGTAGCATTATTTCCGACCGTCATCTTTAAAAACCATCACCATCGTTATCAAACTCTGCAATATGTATTGAGCAGGAAGAAGCAAAAAGACCCCGAAAAATTCATACACCGAAACCTTAAGTGAGAAAACTCCAAACAAAGGGCCGAAAAATCCAGGCAATCTAGTGCTACATCACTGTCAAAAGGCGCGAGATTATTACGCGCATATTACCGCGAACAATGGTTCAAATAAACCTGCGTTCCAAAAGTTCCGCGAAAGTATTCGCCAACGTCACTGAGCCCAAGAAACCGAACCATCACGACATCTGGACTGTGAGTAAAAGAACAGCGAAGACAAAAGAGCCAAGAACCAGCTAGGTCCACGACTTATTTGTATTGATTTCCTTCCGAAAGTGTGAGCATTTATGATTTTTATCATTCATTAAATTGATTACAGCCGGGTACAAAATACTTCTCTCTCAATGGAACAAGTTTTGTTTTAACTTCAGGCACAGTCGCATGACATATTTCACAAACTATTTTTATTAATAAAATCACCGACACTAATAGTTTCATTATTATAGTTAAAAATTTTGTGTTAAATAAACACACAACCATCGTACGCGTCATGTTTACATCATATATCGACCACGTGTTTGCTACTCATTTTAAATTTAAATTTAGCACTCCAAAACTAGCACACGAACTTGTTCCGTTATTCAAAGCTGTTATGAGCGCATAGAGCCTCGTAACAACAATTTTCCATACGTAAGCGTAGTATGTGTCAATAAGTCAACGGAAAACGGCCCTAAGTGTAATGAGATAGAATTATAAGTGCTGAATAGCGCATAAGGAACACATTCAAATATGGTGACCACTACTGAGTTAAATATTAGTCTTTAGCATGTACAATGTAATTATGTTTTATATGACCACTTATTGATATTTTAAACGCGGAGTTTGATTGAAGTTTGACTAAATTTAAATCCTACAGGATCTGTGCAATTTTTCGGAATAAAATGTATTATATATGTCGATCCAGGATCTAGATATTTCAATATCAAATTGATTAAATTCCGCTCAGCTGCTTTAATGTCGAAGGTGAATTATAGAACTATGCTAAATGCTAAGCAGCTATCCCACACAAACAGTTTATTTTACCGTGATAAAAAGTACCTTGTGTGATTTTCCAAGACCTAAGACACCTCAAAATTAATTGCATAAAAATTCATCCGTTTAGCCGTGTTAGCATGATGTGGTAGTTTCAGAATACACTCCTGATCTATCCTACAGGAACCGTGCATTTTTCCGGAATAAAAAGTATGCTATGTCACTCTCCGGCTCATTAACTTTCTCTGTGCAAAAAAAATTTTGTCGATCCGTTGCCAAGTTGCTGCGTGATGCGTGAAAGAAGACAAACCACAATCACACTTTCACATTCATTTTATATCCCTGTCAGGAGAAGAGATACGCCAGGCTTGCCAACATACCCAGCATTTACCTACACGAGGCTGTTTAAAACCAGCATATACAGCTCGGCAGTTTAGGTCGTTTTGCTACCGTTTTTCTATGCATCATTAACGTCAACATCTTAATCAATAATTTACATTTTTAAACACACACGTTTATTATCACTATGCTAGTTTGGTTACGAAGTAATATTAATGTTTTATGCACACTAGGGGTGTTGTGAAAATTTGTAGCTTACAAACATTTTTTTTGTATTTTTCCTTTGTTGGTGGTAACTTTCATTGTGTTGAGTTGGTATATGTGTAGTAGTCAAAATGGCGTTGTGAGAATAAAGTGCAATTTTTCGTGATGAGTCTCAATCCTGGAGTTTGTGTTTTATTTGTGCCATCCTTCACTTCAAATGAGAAAAACATTTAGTCCTCCGGGCCGGATTGAGATGTGTGCAACCAGATTCGTGTTTTAAACTTTGAAACTAAATCAAAGTGTTACATTACCGCGTGCGAGCGCGTTTTCAACGGTCGCCATGGCGCAGCAAACAACTGATTTACAATTAATTGTATTTGATTACGTTATTGCCAAATTAGGAAAAGCTAACAAGTTGGTAAATTAAGCGAATAAAAATACGAATAAACTTGAAGAGTTTGTGATAGTACTGAATGAGGTATCGTTAACACGAGACCAGTTTATAGCGAATTACTTTGCTTTGATCGCTGTCCCGCCAAAACCAGAGTCCAGATCTTTACAAGATATCAAAGATGCTTTTATGAGCTTTGAAAGTGTTTACCGGCATTTGCGTGTTCAGTATAACAGGTGTACAGTTATGGTAGCCGACATGACCTCTCGCGGGCCAGATACAGGTACTCGTTCAGTATTGCCACGTCTACCTCTTCCAGTGTTTTCGGGCAACTAACCGTGCTGAGTGGGCCTCCTTTACAGAGCTTTTTAAATCTATGATCCATCAAAATGCGTCTCTGTCTGATGTCCAGAAGTTGCACTATTTGATTGGATGTCTAAAGGGTGAGCCTAAGGAATCGGTGAGTAATCTACCAATTACTAACGAAAACTATAATGTTGTGTGGTCAATGTTGGAAAGGCGGTACAAAAATTTGCGTGTTACAGCCACATTAAATGTTCAGAATATATTATATCTGCCAAGAGTTGGTACCAGCCCTCCAGAATAATTGCTAAAATGTATCAGTGGTTTTTACAGAAAACGTAAATACTTTGAGTGCTGAAAAATTCTCATTCTCTGAATGGAGCTTTTAATTGTTAAATATTCTTCTTGAAAAAATTGAGCTTTCACTTCGCCAAGAGTTTGAATTGTCTGTTGATCAATATTTGCCAAGTTGTGAGTCCTTGTTAGTATTCTTGAAACGTTACGCCGTGGCTAATGAGAATGTACAGTTAGTGAGCACACGCAGCATAAAGAATAAGTTTTCAGCACCCAATATAAAGGTTGTTCCTAAACACATATAGAGTAAAGGAAATCACTTGTTGCTGTTGAAAATGACGTAAAATGTCCCTTGTGCAAGGAGAGACACCACTGGAATAAATGTGACCAGTTTTTAGCCAAGTCTATTCACAATAGAGTCAGTTTTGTGAGGGAACAATCATTGTGTTTCAATTGTTTGAAGCGCTATCACAGCGCACTAAAGTGTATGTCTAAATTCACGCGCAGACAGTGTCAAAAGAAGCATCACTCATTGCTTCATTTCAGTCATGATTCATCTCGTGAGCAGCAGGCAGCAACCGAACATACAAAATCTGAGGTTTCTACTTTAGAAAACACTCAATCCCAGAGCCAAACACTACATTTGTCTAACCATCAGGAAAGACAAACTACAACTTTACTCTCAACATTCTTGGTACAGGCTAGAGGCAGCAGTGGCCAATTTCAAATATTAAGATCTTTGGTAAATTGTGCATCACAGGTGTCTTTCATATCTGAAAGATGTGTCCAGCAATTAGGACTGCACCGCCACAAAGACCAAATAGATCTAACTGGTGTTGGGCAGACCTCTGTATCTGATAAAGAGGAACTGTGCATTGTTTTTTCAAACCTAATAACTCTCAACACATGAATTTTGATGTCAAAGCATCCATTTTGAAAGAGATCATACATCCCATGTCTGCATCAAAAATTGCTCAAGAGTGCTGTAAGTCATCTCCAAGATTTAAAGTTAGCTGATCCCTGCTTCAACGCTCCTGGGCCTATTGACATGTTGCTAGCTGCGGACATTGTAAGTGATGCAATGACTGGCAGGAAGGTTGTAGGCAAGCCCAACACATTTCATACTGTGTTTGGCTGGGTTGTGAGCGGCAGGGTTGCTCTGATCCTGTTTATAGTCCTTCTGTGTCATTTTTGGTAAGAAAAAATAATTTGGATGTTCATCTACAACGTTTTTGGGAAATAGATGAAGTGCCTACCACAAGTGTACTATCACTAGATGAAAAGAAATGTGAGGAGCACTACAAATTAACCCATACTCGAGACTCCGATGGTAGATATGTGCTACGTTTGCCATGTAAAGAAAAACGACAAGAATTAGGATAATCCTTTCAACACATGCACATCAGGTATGAACACCTGGAAAGGAAATTGAGCAGACAATAAGAGCTTGCAAGTACTTACACTCAGTTCCTGAGAAAGTACGAAGAACTGGGCCACATGTCACACATACCACATGTTCAGCCTATTGAGTGCATACAAACTCAAGTTTGCTCAAGTCGTATCATGAATCCTGATGTAGCATATATTATTCCTCATCATGCAGTAATTAAAGATAGCTCAACAACTAAACTGCGAGTTGTTTTTGACGGTTCAGCAGCAGCATCAAATGACATTTCATTAAATGATGTACTTCACACTGGGCAAAAGTTGCAAATGGAAGTTTGTGATATTATCATAAATTTCAGAATGCTGCATGTAGTTTTTGCTGCTGACATTTGTAAAATGTACAGACAAATACGAATACATCCTGAGGATTGCAAGTATCAGTGTATTCTCTGGCAACCGTCTCCTCAAGATGAAGTACAGCTTTACAAGTTAAATACAGTCACTTATGGATTGTCAGCTTCTCCTTACCAAGCATTAAGAAGTGACGAGGGGCAAGACTTTCCCCTGGCAGCTCGAGCACTCTTACAAGATGTGTTTGTGGACGATGTGGTCACAGGGACTAACATGTTGGATGAAGCAGTTAAATTGAAGGCAGAATGAGTCTCACTACTACAACGAGGGGGATTTGAACTATGCAAGTGGACATCCAACTGTACAGCCCTACTTGATAATGTGCCTGCATCTCAGCGAGAAGTTCTGAAGAACCTTGATCAAGAAAGTAGTCCTGGTGTTAAGGTGTTTGGCGTTCACTTGTGCCCAAAGAATGGCGAATTTACATATTACGTTAATGTACCCCAATCTTCAACAACCAAAAGGGGTATTTTGTCAACAATTGCACGCTTATATGACCCATGTGGTTGAGTTACCCAGGTTGTCATGTGGGGTAAAATATTGTTGCAAACATTGTGGACTCTGGGTTTAGAATGGGATCAGCCTGTTCCCATAGATATTTGTCAGCAGTGGCTACTTTTAAAAGGAATACTAGATGTCCTAACTGAAGTGAAAATTCCATGCCACATTGACTGGGACAATGCCGAGTGTATCGACTTTCATGGATTCTGTGATGCCTCTGAGAAGGCTTACACTGCTGTGGTGTACGCTCGCATTGTCCACAAGGCTAGAATTGTCTCAACCTTTCTAGTTACAGCAAAGTCGAAAGTTGCACCATTAAAAACACTTTCAATTCCTAAGCTTGAGTTGTCAGGTGCTTTACTTCTCTCCAGATTATGGCAGTGGGTGAGTAAGATGTTCACTGCTAAAATTCATCCTATGAACATCAACATGTGGTCAGACTCTTCGACTGTTCTGTCCTGGTTAAGGTCATCACTGCACAGGTTTAAACCATTTGTCGCTAACATAGTATCTGAAATTCAGTCAACATTCCCACCCAGCTCTTGGCGCTGTGTACTCTCAAGTTACAACTCAGCTGACATAGCCTCACATGGTGTGTTCCCCGATAAATCGATGAACAGTGAAGCCTAGTTTTATGGTCCTAATTGGTTGAAGAACTCTGAAGATACATGGCCTGTGACTAAAATCCAGAAGCCTGACCTGATGGATACTACTGAGTACAAATGTCAAGGAGCACAAGTTTTAGCAGTTCAAGAATGTGATGTTAATTTGCTGGCATTACTGGAAAGGTTTTCTTCATTGTCTAAACTCAAGCGGGTGACAGCATGGATACTCAGAGCTAAATCAGCATTCATGAAAACGTTTCATTGTAAATCAGAGTGGTTAAGTGCTGACGAATTAAAGGCAGCATTAATGTTTTGGATTCGAGTTGTTCAACACAACCTTTTCTCAGAAGAATTAAAATTACTAGCTAAAAATTAATGTTCGAAGAAGTTACGGCATTTGCACCAATTTCTCGATCATCTGGGAGTCATCAGGGTGGGCGGCCGTTTGCAGCACTCGACGCTACCCGAAGAGAGCAAACATCCTGTACTTCTTCCAGGAGATCATTTGTAATTGTTAATTGTAAAACATTACCATGAGGAGTATCTCCATGCTGGACCTCAAGCAGTACAATCTCTCGTCCAATGACAATTTTGGAAATTAAGTGCTAGACAGATTATTCGACGGCATGTGTATCAGTTTATTAAGTGATTCAAGTGTTCAGCCAAGGCTCTCATACCTCTCATGGGAGACCTCACTGCTGTAAGATTTTCTCAGGTACGTCCCTTTCTGAAAGTCGGCGTGGATTTAGCAGGACCATTTTCAACAAAGCGAACAAAATCACGGAAGGTTCCAATAGACAAAAACTATCTGTGAAGTATTTTGTGTATGTCAACAAATGTAGTGCATCTGGAAGCTGTAACATCATTATGTACTGAAGTTTTTCTGGCAGCTCTTAAACGGCTTGTATCATTGAGAGGTACACCATCTGTTATATGTTCTGACCAAGGTACTAACTTCATTGGGGCAAGTGGACATTTGAAAGAGGTTCATCAAGCACTTATCACTAAGCCATCATGGAAGGAAATGCAAGCTCACCTGCAAGATCTCAACATTGTGTGACAATTTAATCCTCGAGCAGCGCCTCAGTTTGGTGGCCTCTGGGAAGCGGCTGTTAAATCAGCCAAACTACATATGAAACGGGTTATTGGAGATCAAATACCTACCCTGGAGGAACTTGCAACCCTTTTCGCTGAGATTTCCGCTGTTTTGAACTCCCGTTCGTTATATCCTTTGTCTTCAGATCCATCAGAGTTTGATGTACTTACCCCTGGACACTTTCTTGTGGGAGCTCCTCTTGTCGGCCTGCCTGAACAAGACCTCAGCCATATTGTGAACAATCGTCTAGGTCGGGGGCAATTAGTCACCAAGTTAAAACAAAGCATCTGGAAGCGATGGAGTTCAGAATACCTCCATAACTTACATCAAAGAACCAAATGGAGTGCTGTGGTTCCTAATTTTAAAATTGACACTTTGGTGTTAGTGAGAGATTCAAACCTACCTCCTTCAAGGAGGAAGGTAGCCAGGGTGGCAAAGCTTTACCTAGGTAAAGACGGTGTTGTTCGAGTGGTCTCATTGATAACTTCAAATTGTGAACTTGTAAGACCAGTTACAAAGTTGTCTCCCCTACCTGTTCATGATGACTCTTGAATTATTGATAAGACTTTTAACATGAACCTTTGTTTTTGTTGAAGGATTTTTTAATTTTGTTTTTTTTTTATTCCCCTTTTTGTGTCATTGTATTGTATGTTTTGGAAGACCCTCATTGTTATTTATGCTTATATTTGTTGGAAAACGTACCATTTTACGGTGGGCGGTATTTTGGGGATATTTATAGCTTACAAACATTTTTTTTGGTATTTTTTTGTTGGTGGTAACTTTCGTCGTGTTGAGTTGGTATACGTGTAGTAGTCAAAATGGCGTTGTGAGAATAACGTGCAATTTTTCGTGATGAGTTTCAATCTGGAAGTTTGTGTTTTATTTGTGCCATCCTTCACTTCAAATGAGAAAAACAAGGGGTCTTAAATATCAACGTATTTTGTGTCAAAAATACTTTATCATTACTTATTTGAGTGAAATTTGTGGTATTTTATTATTTGTTCGTCCGCGATAAAGACCTTCTGTTATTTATACCTAGCAAACAACTAAACATAAATTTCAATTAAAATTTGTTGTCTCTCATCTGCGCTGTAATTCCTATGCAATACCACTGCACAGATTCAATAGGCCTTCCTTCCTATGCGCTTCAGTGCGTTGCCGCGAGTTACGGCTATCCTTTCTTCGACGAAACTATTTAACGCACACTTCAAACTATGTCGCTATAGTTTTAAATTCGGCACGTTTACCTCGTTTTCTGGATACTCTAAAAGGGCCAAAAATGGCTTTTCCAGACTGCCGCATCTGAAAAATTGACAATCAGATTAAAAAAACGCAACTATAGAAACAAGCGTTAGACTTTGAACTATGCTTTCCATAAATAAAATAACGTGGTTACCGTTCAAAGTCTCATAGGAAAATAGATAATAGTGAAGCACTGCGCGCCACCTGAGCGGCTTGCGTGGAGAGGCGATAATACATTACATATGCCATGCGCCGGTCAGCAGCAACATTACCAATCCTGCCTCACACATACAAACACAGCTTGCCTAGGGAGGCCTCTTAACCGAAGACTTTAGTCAAAGAATTCACTAAACCTGCTTTAAAAATATATATTTAAAAAATTGATTTTATTGAGAAAAAAATCAGCCTCCAAACAATATGAAAGCTTGCGATTCACTGCGGGAACGTAGTTCCACAAATTTACTAGGAGTTAATTTTTCAGGTCAATTACTGCGACAGTATTTCACCTTTCGGCTGACCAGGACATGAAAAATAACTGATTGAGGCTACTGAAGAAAAGTTTATTGTTTAAATTGAACTTTTTTGTAGACTCTGTATAAATACATCTGGGCCTTTTTTTCTTCTAAAATCTTAAAACGTGAAACGAATGTCACCGACTTCAACGCTAAAAGACAATTGCGCGCTATTACCGGTCTGACCTTCACACTTCTTGCACAGTAAATACTGGGTTTTACAGCGGAGAAAACAATTATTTCATGCATGTGGTGACATAACGTTGTTGAACATACACTATCACGCTTACATGAGTTAGCACAGTTAATATATTATTATAATACGTGGCTAGCAATAAAGTTAGTATTTTATTAAAGTACCGCTTAATTTTTATTTTCAGTCGTTTCGAATATTTCCGCTGCACGTAAATTTAGTTGACTCCGACTTCATAGCAATTAAAAATTATCTCGTTTCAGATTAGTGCTGCCCTTGCAATTAAATGTAATAACTCCATAAAAAATCCAGTGAACTCGAAAATATCTGTACACCTACAATGAGAAACAAATATGAATTTATTATTGGTTGTGGTAATGCTTCTTCCTGCTACAGGTTTCTAGGAAAGCAAATAGTTTGACAAAAGTCAATTATGAAGCTAGTCGTAGAAAAGAGAAGGTATGCTAGTTGATATGGTTTCGTTAAGGGAGCTAAATAAGGCCTAATCATTTGCGGTTTAGACAGTCTTGGAGTTAACGGAATTAATTTTATTGTTGTGAATAAATTAATAAAGCTAATGTGTCTTGTTTTTTTTTTTCAGTAAAAATTTTTTATCGAGTGATTTTTCTCTTTTTCTAGGCTAGCTAACACTGATTTATTACCACCTCTCGTTTTCTTAACCCTTGCCAACTCCAATTGAACCAGCGGTGGGAATTGTACATTATCAAACCCTTAAACTGTTCCACGATAAATTCGATTGTCTTCCTCACCTGTAACTTAGTATAATTAACCTTAATTGCCTGCGGCATTGTTCGCTTTCAAATAACAATTTATAACATTTTTACTTGACAAACATTGTATCAACGCCATCTCTCGGTGGGATTTTGAACTGTAGTGCAAACAGATGGTACACAAAAATAAATAATAGTTTTATTTTCTAAAAGTGTATAGTAAGTTTTGTAAAACTGTGTAGATTGTAAAAGTCTAAATTAGTTGCTATAAAATATAGATTAGAAATCAGTTTCATTTAACAGTCATCTGAGAGTCTGTTGTTTGTAAATTAAGAAATATAAGGAAATACATTTGATAATTAGCTGTCAGCCATATGCCTAAATGGAGTAAGGCAACTACTGCCAAAATTGAATTATTAAGCAGCAATGGGCATTACTTTTCTGGAGGGTTGGTTTTAAAAGTTGTATCAAAAAAGAAGTGAAGAATATTAAGCAATAAGACGTGAGAAATATAGTTCCTTAGAAGAATTATTGGAAGCGAGAAGAAGTAATAGTAGTAAAGATTGCAGCTGGCATAGGGACGGCCCATGTGGACCAGAGAGTGGGAGAAGGGGTTGCCCTACCCCAGACCAGCGACGGTTCAAGGGAGCTGGGTTCACCGAAAATTTTAACAGTTTTAATAATTTTTAAATTTGTACGAGATAGGTTTCTTTCGAAGACTAACATTATGAATATTTTATACGGTAATGATTTTTTTTTAACTTTCATAGTTTTAGTACAGAGAGTAGCATATCAGAGTCCAACTTTGCACAAAACGGTCTTATACTGTAAAGGAAAACCAACTTACAGAAATTAAATAATTCACACTGCAGAACAGTGTCGCGGGCAACATAAGGACGTATATTAAATACACATTGAGATTTATTTGTAGGCCCTATATTTCAAAATATATCAGAAAATTGACAATTTTCAATTTGAAGTTAAAAATTTTTTTAAAATTACAAAACAAAAAAGAAAAACAATTGTGTTCTTATGGATGTCTAGACGAAGCCCACGACACTGTTCTTCGGTGTGAATTATTTCATTTCATTAAATAAGATTGTTTTTCTTTCTATCATAAAACCGTTTTATGAAAATTTGGACCATACAAAAACTATGAATGATATAAAATTTACAGTATAAGATAATCACAGTGCATGTCTCCAAAATAAACCATACGTAGTACAGATATAAAAAAATAAACAATTAAAATTTCTGGTCAAACGCCCCTGTAATGTAGTTACACAGGCGTCTTATAATCGGACATGGTTAAGGGTTTCAGCGCCGGCGCCACTCACTCTTTGGCGCCGTCCTTATCCACCCGACGTTAAAAATAGCTTGCTTCAGAAAACAATAGGAGTTAATTGAAATTGGTAGTAGACGTAAAGTACTGATAGTAAGACTTGTATTGTGGAATGTCTCTTATGCGCCCGAAACAAGAGATCGTTGCTACAGAGACGTAGCCTATGTGACAGGAAGCCACTAGGCGGGTTGGCTGGTTCAAATATGCCAGTAAGCCGATGAAGAGATAAAGATTTTTGGAGATTCAAAGACCATTTCACACTATCAAATATTTATTTAATTTATATTTCTTGATTTTAATTTCTTAAAACTGAATTATTATTTCACAACAATTCAATGAATCTGCTTCAACAAACATTGAAGAGGCAACTTGAAAATTTACCACACAATTTTTAACCAAACGTTGCACGTAATAAATAGTTAAGCTATTTTACAATCATCTACTCACTGTGCAAATATGGTTAAATAAATCATGTTTTGTTAATATTGTTGTGTATGTTATTTATAAGAAAACCTGTTCGTATTTATTTCTTACTCCAATAGATCCGCTTACAGAGCTGAATTAGTTTGTTATTTGTATTAACATTGTCAGAAAAACATTATTTCAGTGAATGAAAAATGGAATATAAAATTATAGAATATATTCGAAACGAAAATCCTCGAAAGCATTCCAAATATTCAATCATTTAAAAGACAAATGGCAGCGGTTATAACTTCAGCATAACGACACGAGACGTACAATAAGCTGAAATAAATGAGTATAAATTAAATTAGATCCCGCGAAGGGACATTAAGTATCGTTTGGTCGTACACTGTAAAAAATTCCTAACGAGCAATGTACGTTTTTAACCCATGCACAGTTACGGACTCTTTCCATACTGTATTGTGTAGCTAATTGTAGAACACCAATATAATGGCGATTGACCGAAAATTTTTATTGTCTTAAACATATTTATATTTGTACGAGATTTGGTTTGTTTTGTAGACATATATTGAGGCTATTTTTACTGTAACGGTATTTTTTTTAGCGTTCATAGTTTTTTAATAGTATCACATCAAAGTCCAAATTTGCATAAAGCGGTTTTATGATTAAAAAAAAAACCAACAGACTTACCAAACTGAAAAACTCATACTTATATAAAAAAAATTATGTATTTAAGAAAACTGAAATTATTTAAATATCCAAAGTAAATAATATTTTGTTTTTATAGACTATATGTAGAGACATATAAATTTCGCGTTATTTTCTGACAGCTGACTAGACTCCAAGTGACTATAGGCTCGTTCGACGTCTCCTGCTGGTCGATATTGTCGTGACCTCCCGCGGAGAATACTTACACGGTAGAGAGGCCAATCTCTGTAAAGACGTAACACACGTAAATGAGCGCACATAAATGTTCGTGGCCAATTGAATTTCAGATTATGCTCTGTTATGTATAGGAAAGTGAAGTTTAGTCTGCTACCAAATGATAACGCGAATTTTGCATGTCTCTAGCTACATGACACCTTGTAGTTTACGTCTTAAATATTCAGTGTGAATTTTTTCAGTTCAGTAAGTCAGTTAGTTTTCCTTTAAATCATAAAACCATTTTAGGCAAATTTGAACTTTGAGATACCGTTATAAAAATACTATGAAAGCCAAAATTTTTTCATTATAGTATAATATGGTCACAATGTAGCTCTACAAAACAAACCGTATCTCGTACAAATACAAACATGTTTGAAACAGTACAATTTTTCTGTCAAGAGTCCCCTTAAGAGTTAGTGCACGATGCACGGAAACGATAAGTCGAATATAACACGCCCGTCAAACATGTCATCGCCTCTAGGCGCGAAGGACTAAACTAGCGTGCAGTGGCTTTCCTGGAAAGTTTTCAAGCGATGACCCTGTTATTTCATTTGTGGAAAGTACGAGGACAAGTCCAATACAGGTTTCTGTGATTTTGTTTTACGATTACGGTAGATATTTTCTCAGATACAGCAACGTGAAAAAGTCATTTTTAAAACTTTTAAGAAGTTTGGTGATCATGTTATTAATTAGTGGACAGAATTTTTAAAACCCATAGGGACTCTGTTTGAAGTATGTCTTCTTTACGTAGATAAACTCATTGAAACATTTGTAACAGTTATGCAAGAAGATATAGTTTCCGTGCCACGTTACAGCATGGCTCACACGCCAGGTCCACATTGGTGTGGTAAGTTTACAAATAATTATTTACAGTGTAGTCACCAAGAGAGTTGATATGTACTGGCGCGGGTCCGTGTCATCAGCAAGTATCTTCAGTTGTGACTCTATAGACTAAGACATTTCTGAAAGTTTCGATCTCATAACTTCATGAGTTGCACCCGATGGAGAGGTTGCCATGAAAGACGCAGACGCGCGCCTTATTCGCCAGAGTTTTATTGCACTTCGCTAACTTTGGAGACGTGAGTCCACGCCAATTATGATTAGGCTATTTGCTTTGAATTGCAGCAGTCCGGGAATTGTTTATCTGCCTGTTTGAACTGTTTCAAGGCCTCACAGATCACGCTTCTTGAGTGACGAGTCCTGACAACTGGCAGCTTGCAGAAACTGACAAGCTAAGTTAAAATATATTCCTTTCATTATCACATCAAAGATTACGAAACAAGGTGCCAATTGTATCATGAATCATCGATATTAGAATATTTGGAATTTATTTAAATATAGCGAATCTCCAGTTCAATAGGGCACATATAACCCAGAAATTGGCAATTTGTAGTTAGTCTAATTGTTGCTCATGTTCACTGGTATTCAAAACACTTATTTATCAATACTGGTAGAGAGTATCTGTATTTTATATTTTATTCCTAATCATTCTTTAGCACATGTTTTACACATTAGTACGAAAATAATATTAACTTTATAAAATACTGTTTTCTGTAAAATATGCAAACTGTATTATATTGCAATATCTAAGGTGATTTTATGTTAACATTAAAAGCTTTTAACGCCCAACTGTTTCTTTCTAAAACTTCTAAACAATATCTCAGAACCTTATCTTTTGACTCGTGCCATTATTGATTTAGAGGTGCGACATGCTACATACCTAATCCAAAGTAATTACACGCTTTAATTTACATGGAATTAATTTTCAATAAAGATAGAATGGCAATTGTGTTTTAAATAGTGCATGTAGCTAGTAAGTAGGGGAAATTTAATTGAGTATTGTTTATTTTGTAGTTGTTTAGCAAAAAAATTATTGTAAAAAGAAGACATTTTCCTATGGAATCTGGATAAACGTTACCTTTATTCGAATATGTTGCTATACAGTTACTGGCAAACCGATAGTTTTGTATCTCCCACCTGAGGAATCATTTATCTAACGAAATAATAAATCAGTGTTCAGAAGTCGTGGAACTGGGATACAGGCGAATCTGCAAAATGAGATGCAGATATGAATGTATTATACATTCTTAGTTCAAACGTACGGTATACTGTCCACTTATCAGAGTCAATACTCCACAGATGATGATGATAAAGGTGATGAGCGATCTGCCTAAAGGCAGGTTTCAGAACAACAGAGGGCGCCGGGTGATACACTATACTCAGGTATGATATTTAGAGACAATGTTACCTGACTCAATAATGTTTCTTCGCAGAACCGCGTCTGTTAGTTGATAGTTGGATTTATCTGCAAGACCAGTCGTTGCATTCCTTTTAAATGAAAACGTGTTTCTTCGACAACCAACGTATGCCACGTTTTGCTTCTTCCAGCACACGTTGTAAGCCGAGATGCACTTGTTGTTCGGAAGCGAGGTAGTCCAGGCCAACGTCACCGAAGACAATGCTGGTTCTGGAGCAGTTGATTCACCAAATAGTTTACCTAAAGTCAGAGTTCAGAGTCACTTCAAGAGTACAGCACGTTTAAAAGGCAAATTGAGCAATTTGCAATACACTCTTAGTTATATCCTTTCAATTTATTTGTATGGAGTATTGCACGAATGAGTGCATTTATCCAAAAGTTTTGTTACAAAGTTTTCTGTGGTCTGCTGCGAGCCATGCAATATTAATACAAGTAGGTAAATAAATTAATGGGTTATTAATAATTTTAAATAGAGGATGCTATTTCCGCTGTGGTAAATTCATTAGTTAAATCGTTATTCGTAATGGTCCCTTTTTCTGAATCAGTTATATAAAATACTGACATTATTGTAAATAAGAGATACGTTGCAAATATAATTACTGAAATGTTTGTAATATTATTTTAAATCTTTAATAATAAATAATTTTACTTTAGCATTAATATATTACTATTTATAATAACTAAGTTCATATTTATGATAATAATTGTTAATATATTAACTATCATTATTATTTTAGTTCATATTCAAAGTATTTTGTCAGTTTTGGTTATATAAATGAAGACTAGACCTAACGTTATTCCTCCAACGTGTATAAGGAATAGGATATATGGGAATCAAATTGTTTTAAATATAGATCCGGTAATTATTGAGAAAGAAGTTGTTTGTATAGTAGTTGCTGTTCCTGTTGATAGGGATGTTTTTTTAATAATACATACTATAGTAGGAATTATGTTTAATATTTTAATACAGCAGGGAAGTAGGGCTCAGCAATGTCTGTACACAAGTCTAAGATGCCTGTGAAACCATCTGGCCGGGGCAAGAACACTCGTCCAGTAGCGTGCAAGAGACAAGAACCTTACCAACTCGATTGATTGGATCCTTCACCTTCATAAATGTCAGTGTCACGTGTTCAAAATGTATAGTCAGATTTTATACAGCTTAATTTGAAAATAACCACGTTCAGGCATTGTTCCAGTTGACATTTGCCTCTAACTACTTCTCATGTTCACTAGCTCATTCAGTTTGTTAATACACGGTGGTGTAGTAGTCAGCTCACTCTCCTACAACCACACTGTGATAGGGTTCGACTTCCGGTGATACATATTCTTAGCCAAAACCTTTCAAGTGCGATAAACAGGCCCAGTGATTCAGGCTTCCAACTAATGACTAACCGGACTTAGGTAATTTTATTCCAGAAAATTTACAGCTATAATTAAGAACTCTTTTGTGTAATTTATACACTTTAAAAGAGATTGTTTTAACGATTCCGTATATTTTGCCCATTATATAATATCAACGAACACATGATACCTAAATAAGCAGTTAAGACCACACAAATTATAACAAACCTTCTTAATCATAAAATATATTTTGCTATTTTTAATATTGACAGTCAAGAGTGCAATACTTCAAGTCTAGGTGCTACGTAGATTGCAGACGTAATTTTTTCTGTAACTCATCATATTTCACGCTTGAATTATGTCGATATACAATATTGCCAGCAGGTATGTGTTACTTTGTTATAATACCAGGTGCAGCACATCTATCATTCAGTGTTAAGCACATACAAACTTTTAATTAAATGTTTTATTTCGATTTATATTTAATCTAAAATTCTCTTTCTTATTACAAAGTAAGTTTTTTGTTGCACATTACTTAAATCTCAAAAGTCAAAATCAGAATTTCAAAAACGTCAATTTTAAAAGTCAATGGACGTAATCCAACATTTCAACTAATATGATCAAAATCTAATAATGCAAATGTTTCCAAATTAAATTTCAATGGCGGAGCCTAAAGGGAATTTCGAAAATAAAATAAACGCTACTACACAATTAACCCTACATAACCAGCGTGGCCGTCGCCACCCCAACGTACCACGCGGTACAGAAGACCTGCCAACACAACTAACAATATTTACCCTACATATATTTGCACAGCTGAGGTTCCCCAGAAACCTCTACAAGGCAGCTCGGCGTAGAAGAAAGCTAAGGACATCGCTAGCAGCTATCCGTGGCCAGAGGCCAACTACAACACGACGCATGTGCAGAAGAAAAACTTAAAGGCAGGAGGGAAAGAAGAGGGGAGACATACAAGCATAGCAAGTGAAGATCTCACCGATGACACCCGATGAAAGTCGAAGATTGTCGCCGCCGCTCGCGCCGCTGCCCATAATAAAGCACCAAACGGTGCAGTGTATATCAACAAAATACAAAGTAATTAATAGTAACGTCTTGCTCAGATAGGACAAAATAATGAAATGAACTGAAACCTAACAAGAAGTTAGCAGCATAACTGATAAGCCTATTTTCCTCAAAGTGGGTGCAAACTAACTCTGAAAGTTAAAACCCTATACGTCATCTAGGAATATTAAATGATAATATTTATTGATAGGTATGATACAAGATGTGTACTAAATATAAGTCTGCTTGCTAAGTAATGTGTAAGTAAATTGTTATAATAAATTAGGGAACGTTTTCCTGAGATGTTTTCCTATCATAAAGGTAAATAAAAACAGCCGCCGTTTTCAAACTATCACAAAGGGATGAACGAAACCTACAAAAGTAAAGTCAGGTTTGAATGCATTATATGTGTACCAAGTTTAATGAAATTCGGAAAACATTATAAATTTAAGTATGAATTTCTATGGTAAAAATATAAAAATGGCCACTACTGCGAAAATATGAGCAAAGGGTGAGCGAAATACACACAAGTCAAGTCGGCTTTACATTATGTCTAATGTGTACCAAGTTTGGTGAAATTCTAAAAATGAATGTATACTAAAATATGGAATAATATGCTAAAAAATACCAAAATGGCCACCGATTATTAAAATATGCACACAGTACGAACGAAATACAAAAAAGTCAAGCCAGCTTTGTAAGTAGCATATGCATACCACGTTTGACAAAATTCTGAAAAATATTTCCTGAGACATTATATACTATGCTAAAAATATGTAAATAGCCACCATACAAATAATAAAAGAGGATAAACGAAATACACAAAAGTCAAGTCAGCTTTGTGTGTAGTACCTATATGTGTGCCAAGTTTGGTGAAGTTCTGAAAAATATATCCTACGATATATCCTACTACTATGCAAAAATGTGAACACAGGATGAACGAAATTTACAATATTCTACTCAGCTTTGTATGTAGTATATGAGCACTAAGTTTCTTGAAGATCTGAAAAATATTTGTTAGGTATGTAATTCTAAGCTTAAAATATAAAATTTACCACCATTTAGAAAATATGAACATATCATAAACTAAATCGGCATTATTCTAGTCAGTTTTGTTTGAAGTATATGTGTACCAAGTTTGGTGAAATTCTGAAAAATATTTAGTAAGATAAGTAATACTACGCTAAAACTATACAAATGGCCACTATTTTGAAAATATGGACACAGGACGAACAAAATACATACTATTCAACTCAGCTTTGTATGTGAAATATGTGCACCAAGTTTGGTAAAATTGTGTACAATATTTAGTACGATATGTAATACTGTGCTAAAAGTATAAAATTGGTCGCCATTTTGAAAATATGCACACAGGATGAACGACCTGCACAATATTTAAGTCATCTTTGTACGTATAATATACGTAACTAGTTCGGTGAAATGCTGAAAAATATTTCCTCAAATATATTTGGTACTATGCTAAAAGTATAAAAATAGCCGCTATTTTGAAAATTTGCACACAGAATGAATGATATACTCAAAAGTGAAGTTAACTTTATGTGTGGTATACGTGAACCAAGTTTATGTAAATTCTGAAAACTACTTCATAAGATATGATACACTACGCCATAAATATAACAAGAAGTTACCAGCATAACTGACAAGCCTACTTTCCTCGATGTGGGTGCAAATTATTCCTGAAAGTTATAATCGTTTACATAATCAAAAATATTAAAATATAATATTTATTTAGAAGTATGACACACGATATGTAGCCTACTAAAAATAAGTAAACTTGCACAAAAAATGCGACTAACCAGTTTAATAAATGGAGGAAGTATTATTCTGAGATATCTTTATGTCGGTAAGATAAATAAAAATAGCCGCCATTTTCGAATTGACGAACGAATTACACAAAAATAATGTCAGCTTTGTATCAAGTATATATGTGTACCAGGTTTGATGAAATTATGAAAAATTATTCCTAAGATATGGGATACAATGCTTAAAAAATGGTAACCATTTCGAAAATATGAATGCAGGATGAATAAACTACACAACAGTCAAGTCAGCTTTGTACGTAGTATATGTGTATAAACTTTGGCGATATTTAAAAAAAAAATCTTAATATATATCACACTATGCTAAAATATAAAAATGGCCGCCATTTTGAAAATTACAACACAGGAAGAACTAAATACACAATATTTATGTTAGCTGTGTAAGTAGTAGGCTATATGTGTACCAAGTTTGATGAAATTCTGAAGTACGGTTCCTTTGATATTTAGCTTTAAAGAAAAATATTACAATGTCACCATTTTGTAAATATGAACATGGCGTAAACGAAGTATATAAGTCAAGTCAGATTACAAAGAACTGTATGTGTACAAAGTTGGATGATATTCGGTCCACTGATTCAAAAGCTTTTAGGGACACACACACACACCTACACGGACATGCAGACATACAGACACATAATATACACACAGACTAAAACGTGATCTCATATGCCTACTTTTTCCTTCGGAAAGTATGCTAAAAATATAGATATAATAGAAATATGCATGTGTAATGATAGTGTTCATGAAGGGTGTTGATTTAACCTGCATTAGAAGAGCAGTTCCAGAAAAATACATTATAAAACTGTGGACTTACAAATGCTTTTTATTCTTTTTCCTTTATTTATGTTAAACTTGTTACTATGGCACTGTGATTATATTAAATAATACTTTACAACAAAATGAAACATATTCTACTTCTAGATACAACATTTCAAAGTGTACTCAGTAAACATTTTAATCTTGGGGGAAAAATGTCTAAATTGTCTAAAAGTGAAGAATCTCTATTAGGAACATAGGTTATAATCGTGATGGCGAAGGGATTTTATGAACACCTAATATTCCCGTCAAATATGGTCAGATTTTGTAGTTTGAGGAAATAATAATAATACAAATAATACTAATAAGATGAATTTTTGCAGTATTTCCTTATAGCTCAACCTTCAACATTCTAAAACTCCCCACTATTTAGACTGAATATTTGTGTGCCATATTGAAAAATGTGACATTTAAAGTAAAAATACTGTCGACATAAACCAAAGAACACAAATTTCGCTTTTAAAAATATTCAATGAAGTTTAATTCAAAGCAAAACTACAACAGCTACAACAGCCTCGTAATTCGTAACGTCTTCAACCATTAGGAATTTTACGCATCTAGAGACAGTTATTTTTCTTTGTAAAACCCTTTGGAGGATTTATATACCTAAGTGTAAGAAGGTACCCCTGTATCAAATTACAGTATCATAAGTTAAAAGACTTAGGAGACACGGTACTGACTTTGAACACGTACGAGACTTTTTTTTTCGAAATTCGGAGATGTTCCGAGGATTTGTAAGAGGCAACTGATTACGAAATCTCACGCCCCTACGCCAATAAACATCCAAGCTATCCATGGAGAACGGCCAAGAACATCTCCTGCCATCCAAAAACAAACCCCTCCGATTATCTCCTTCCTCCTAGGTGGAGGGGTTGAGTAGGTGTAAGCGGGTGGGTTCCACAAAGGTCGGGAGGGGCGCCAAAAATATTTTCCGTCAACTTAACCTCTTTGAATAAGTTACGTTTCAACCTCTCCACAGCGCTAGCAAGTATATATTAACATTATCTTGCTTACTCCAACAAAGGAGGCTGCAAGACAGCACTATTATCGAGTATACATACTACCACATACAATTGTGGTGTGATGCAGAAAAACACCCAGAATAATGGGGATGAAAAAAAATTCTAAAAGAGACTGCTTCCTATAACCCACTGATCTACCTTCTGTTCCAGATAACATATTAAATATAATTAGCTGCAGGTGTGGTAAAGGATGTATGGCTACTTGTAGTAGCAGATTATGAAACACTTGCCGAAGTTCATCATGCCCAAACAAGTCGATCAAACCACAAGTACCAGATGATGGCATTGAAACACCAATACTAGAAGGAAAATCCGTAATAATGAATGACTCAGAAGACGATGACTGTAAAATTTACATTTTTGTGGCGACTCTGAAAACGTCAAGTGACTTGGAGAGGGAAGTTCATCAGCATTTTATAAATTATTTTTAAGTTAGTAAAATCTGTTTTTTTTTTGTCATTGAAAATTCACACATTTTCCTCACTGAACCCATTGAAAGAATAGAAGGCCAATTGTAGGTACCACCTTCGGTTAAAAATGGGACAATAGTTCATTAGATTGCCGTTACTGTCTTGATTGTTCCTATAATAATCTGTTCTGTAGAAGGAGTAAAGAGCATCTTTATTTTACAAAAATTATTGTCACTTCCACAGGACAGGTTGTTGTAGGAACAATGTAGATAGAAACGACAACCAAACTAGTGTGTTGTCTCCCTATTTGAACAGAAGTGTGGCACCTACAGCAATACTTTTCTCTCAGTGTGTATGTACTGCACAATGACGTTCCTTAGCGAAATTCAACACCCACCCTAGTTTATATTGTTTTGGACACATGCATTTTATAACGAATATACAGAATGTTTAATTTATATTGAGACCATTGAAAATGTTTGCTATGAGCCAAACAGTGATAAATGTACATCTGTTTTGTTGCAGGTGTTGTTGTTTGGAAAGTCATTGAGATGAACAGTGGAGTGTTTAACAAAAGAAACCAACTTGTAGAGCTCTACTTCAGGACAGGTTCCACTGTCCAAGCTCAGAGATAATTTGAAATATAAGAATGCGTTTTGTGCCTAGCAAGAGCTCGATTCTACGTCGTGTAAACTACTTTCGAGATGAAGGAGACTGGCATCCAGACAGCACACGCGAACACCTACATCTCGAACATTAGAGACAATAGCGGGCATTATTGTAACGATACAGAGATCTCAGAAGCGGACAGACAGGCGGTTGCCAAGTGTAGCAAGAGTGAGCTGCACATCAATATTCTCAAAAATGATTTTAACTTGTTTCAGTACAAAATTCAGATTGTGCAAGGACTGAAAGATCAAGATGCAGTCCAGATATTGCTATTCTCTGATACCTTTCTAACCACGAGTGAAATGATGTGTCGATAATTGGCAACCTTTACTTGAGTGACAATTTCCATTTCATGTGAACAGAAAGAACTGCAGGTTCTGATCCGAGGAAAAACCCACGGCAAATGCATGTAAAACCTTGCATTCACAGAAAGTGACAGTGTGGTGCGCACTCAAGCCCTTGCTTCCTCGAAGAGGGAGTTGCAAATGTCACGGTGACATCTGAATGTAATCTACGAATGTTAGAGGACGTTCTTGTATCCCGGAACTGCGGCGCAGGGAAGTTGCTTTAGACAGAGTGTAGTTCCAACAGGATATGGCACAACAAGATACACCGTCCGCCCGTACATGACTTTCCTCAGGAAACACTTCCCTAACAAACTGATCTCGCACTGGGGCGATGTCGCTTGGCCACCGTCTTCTCCCAAATTAGGTGCACCTGTTTTTTCTTTGGAGATATCTCAAAAGCAAAGTGTGCAGCACCAGACTAGTGCCGTTAAACGAACTGAAAGTGAATGTTCAGCAGTTCATAATTGAAATACCAGAAAATGCACTGGCTTCAGTGATGAACAATGTGTAGGTTTGGTGTCGTAAATGCCGTGTGATGGGTGGCTGACACTCTAGGAACACATTTTTTTTTAACGTGTTGCAGAATGTGTTATAAAAATTATTGGTATACTTTTCCTGGCCTCACGCAACAAATGTATCACAATCCGTTTTACTAAATACTTCTGTAGCCTTAATTATCCACTTTCGTAATGATTCCATGATAAATGAAATACTGTATTAATCATACGACAAAACCGTTATGAGCCTTAATTTTGAAGATAAAATTGTATTTTTCATTTTAGTACATAATACTTTTAAACTAAATGTTACCATTTTCTATGAAAATGCAAACAAGTAAAAAATTTTTTTTACTGCTGTTTTCCGGTAAGGCGGCGGCCAATGTTCTAGTGTGAAAGGTGGTGACTTCCAGTATGTTGTGTGGGGGCCGCGGTGGCCTAATGGTCAGACCAATCGCTTCCTATCAAGGCGATCCGGGCTCGATTCCTTGCGGGGTCGGTCCCCGGATTGCCGCATGTGGGAATCGTGCTGGACTATGCCGTTGATCGGCGGGTTTTCTCGGGGGTCTCCCGTTTCCCCTGCCCTTCATTCCGATACTGCTCCATACTCACCTTACGTCACATCTCACCAGCGCTAAGGACCTCGACACTAAGCGCTGACCAAAAAATCTCTCTCTCTCTCTCTCTCTCTCTCTCTCTCTCTCTCTCCAGTATGTTGAAGAGTAAGCATAAGGAAGATCTGTGCAAATATTCATATTATTGCTAACTTTTTCATCTAAAATTTCTAATTTGGCGGGACTGCAAAGGAATCTTTCGGGTTGCGTAAGTGATTTTTGCGCAGCCACTGTTCTGGTGGACAAGAAAATCACACTGGTGTTATGATGACAGTAGAATAGGATGGCTGAATTCCAAAATTAATGTAAATCGTTAAAATTGAACCGCTTTTACATTTTAATCACAAATTTTCGAAGTTTTACTGTAACGAATTCACTTAGGTTAATGTATTTATTGACGAATTAATTGTGGTTCGTTTTTAGGGTTTATTAAATTTTAGAGTTGAGCATATATTGTATCATAACGTACCTATTTTCTTTCGATGAACACTAGTGTTGTATGGATCGTATTTTGGCTGTTTGATGTCCAGAACCACTGAGTTAACGAAGAACCCATTGCAGTCATGTTCCTCCTTGTAATTAGAGAGAAATATGTCAGAGAAGTCGACGCTGCTGCAGTTAGTCGTACGACCGTCACAGAGCACTGTCTTATCCTGTATCGCACATCCTCTTCTAGGTGTCAAGATTTCATTCCACAGCGCCTCGTCGAAGTTCTTGTCGTGATGCTTGACGACAGTCGGTCCGACGATTACAAGGCCGGGCGCTGTGGAAAAAAAATTTTCATTAGTTTAGGTGGCTGAAAGTGTTTGGTAAGCTGTTCTACACTAGTTCAACACTTTTGAAAGACCTTAAGGTGGCTGCCCGGTGAAGGGTATGTTTGTGTGTGTGAGGTGAAAATCATTGAGATGCTATGAGTGACGCCGGCCGGCGCCTTAAGTCATATGCGCGCGTGCAGTGTTTCAGCCGTAACGTTATTACTGTGGAACTTTAAGCAGTGATCCTACCATTTTAACTGAACCCGTCACTGTAACAATCGCGGGAAAACTTGGCTGTTTGCTGGGTTTCAACGCACGTTCAACTTATCAAAACCACACTGATTTTTTCCCTGTACGTGGAGCTGTTACCCTATTTGACTGAGCCAGTACGAATCCCACTATTGTAATATTTCATGCCTGTTGTTGATCTGCAAACAGCTACGTTGTGTCAGACGTGTATTACCCAATCATTAGAGAAGGTGATTTATCGCGATAATGTTTTCTGCCAGCGTATTCTGCAAATCAGTATAGCATCCTGCGTCATGTATTGTTGGCCGACGGTTATGTGCCACGGTATAGCTGTATACAGACGAATCGCAGACGTTCAGTAGTAGTGCACTGGAGTTATCATTGGCCCAGTCAAATAGGGACTCGCCAAAAATGAAATAAAATCGTCAGACTGAATACGTTACATTAAAACTTAGCAAACAGTCAACTTTTCCCGCGATAAATCACCTCTGCCAATCATACATATTGCAAGAAACTACAGTATTTTCAAGGGTATGTTGGTACATACAATTTTTGCAATATACCATTATCTCTAGCCATGAGCAAAGACACGGACTATTCGCGAATTAATTTGAGAAGACGATAGATTTCAAACTGCTATACACGTTAATTACTTCCGTGATTGTGTCATTGTTAGGGCCCGGTAATTTTCGCGAAAAGATTTTTGCCCCACTTTGTTTCAATGCCTTACGTGCACACCTGCAGTTCAACTTCATGATTATTGGCAGAGTGTTTTTGTGCAGAGTCGTTATTCATTTGACTGTGCCAATCGGTACACGGACAACTGCGACACGTGGCGTCTGTGATTTGCGGGTTTGATTACATGACGTTGT
>PNEQ01127336.1:0-14322 GCA_003012365.1 Medauroidea extradentata | reverse complement strand
AAAAAAAAAAAAAAAAAAAAAAAAAAAAAAAAAAAAAAAAAAAAAAAAAAAAAAAAAAAACATCGTATTGAGTGAAGTAAATTAACGTAGTTTGAGAGGAAAAGAAAAGTAAATTTTAAGATAGTTAAGAAAGTTTTGAGGAAAATTAGCGGACTCATGAATAGAAATAAGGGCCACCGTAGAGACTTGCGAGCGCGAGAGAGACACGCAAGACCTCCACAGCCCCAATGCCTGCTTCGCCATTTGTACATATACAACTGACTATCCTATAAAGTTTACGACCATCGCAGAGTGCTTCAAAGTTTACGATTTCGCAATAGAAACTTCCGTGGTACTGAGTCATTGGCTAGGCTACGCTGGCCCGCTCCACGATATATCGCGGTGAATTGTAAACACGAATATGAAAGAGAATAACGATCGAGGAAACACATGTTTGGAGACAGTCTGAGAATTACATAACCTTGGACTGATCATTACGTTGCTTGTATTTCGTGATTTTCTTCTTGTTTTCTCATTCCCCCAAGTGTAGAACAGAGCGGTAGCCAGGATTAGTGTAACGCCCCATATGTTCGCCACCGCAATTAATAAGGTTAATAGCAACGAAGTGTTACTCAATTATCATAAATTCCAGATGAAATCATAAATATGTCTTTCGCGACCATTCTTTCTTCTCGCCATCATGTCGCGATGACGATGGAATAACTTTCATCAAGCATTTATCAGTGTACCAGATTTTATAGAGCAAGCTAGCAGGTGCACATTGCTAACGTCCGGGCATTCTCGCCCACACCCATGTTTAAGTCGCCCCCACCCCCTTCCCCACAGCTGCCAGACGAGAGGGAAGATAAGCCAGCCTGTAGTCTTTAAGATAAAAATGTTACACAGTTAATTAATTAAGATACAAGGAATTTTGGATGCCAAGAAAAATATTTAGGGTAATTGAGCGTAGCGTAATGCAATTAAATAATTGTGCAATAAATACTACACTGGCAAGAAGTTACTGTCCTCGAGGGGCGGGGCCATCTGTCGGAAGCTGGCTCCTGATTGGCCTAACTGAACCAAAGTCTTAAGGCCAAGTGGCAGGGACTTTTACGCCAACCAGGAGCAAAGCGAGAGTTCGTAGTTGAGCTGCGAAGCACGGGGGCAGGGCACCGAGGTGCTGCCGCCGGACATCGTCGAGTCAGACGTCGGGACATCTTTGAGTAGAGAGACAGACGTCGTCCAGACACAGACTACGGTGGTCCGGAGTACTACCGTCGGGCGTCTATTCTGACGTCGGGACGCCTTTAGGCAGAGACATCGTCGAGTTAGTCGTAGGGACGCCTTCGAGTAGAGAGACAGACGTCGTCGAGACACAGACTACAGAGGGCCTGAGCGCCACCGTCGGGCGTCTATTCTGACGTCGGGACGCCTTCGAGAAGAGAGACAGACGTCGTCGAGACACATACTACAGTGGGCCGGTGTACTACCGTCGGGCGTCTATTCTGACGTCGGGACGCCTTCAGGCAGGGACATCGTCGAGTTAGTCGTAGAGATGCCTTTAGGCATAGACATCGTTGAGTCAGGCGTCGGGACGCCTTTGAGTAGAGAGACAGACGTCGTCGAGACACAGACTACAGTGGGCCTGAGCGCCACCGTCGGGCGTCTATTCTGACGTCGGGACGCCTTCGAGTAGAGAGACAGACGTCGTCGAGACACAGACTACAGAGGGCCTGAGCGCCACCGTCGGGCGTCTATTCTGACGTCGGGACGCCTTCGAGAAGAGAGACAGACGTCGTCGAGGCACAGACTACAGTGGGCCGGAGTACTACCGTCAGGCGTCTATTCTGGAGTCGGGACGTCTTTAGGCAGAGACATCGTCGAGCCGTAAAGTACGGAAAGCCGGGGTGATACCGTCGGTCATATCTAGTTTAATCGTCGGTACGCCAACAAGTGTTATCTTAAAGTACTGGAAAACGTCGTATGCTAGGTTGGTAGATCGCTGACGACGCCTTGGCCTACGTAACCTTCGACGTCATTAAAATAGAAATATTGCTGAGACCAGTGGACATATAATAATTCAGAACAATATCGACAAAGCTAGTAGAATAACGGTCAGCCAAGAGAGGACAGTATCGACTTATTACCCGGGTAAACAGAACTTACTGTCTTATTAATTACTCCACACAAGCATCAGAACTTTATATTATTTATTTTAAATAGCAGAACGTCGCAAATATTGTAAATTAACCCTGATACTCCCAATAAAGCGGTGTCGAGGGTCCTCCCCGGGAATATACGTGTATACGTATGCTGCAAGTTTCGAACTAGAGGCACTCAACTTTCAGACCTGTGTATGAGCAATTAAAATTAAAAGGCGAGCAAACAACATAAAATACAAATTTCGACGTTTACGAGTCTTTATGCATTATCTTTGAGAGATAAAAGAAATTCATAATAGCAAAATTTAGTCTCAATGTATGTCTAAAATAAGGGAAAAAAAAATGTCTGGTACAAAAATAACAATTTGACGTTGAAAATTGATGTTGCCACACCCTTAATGCCCTCATCAAAACTATTTATTATTCTTTAGACATGTCACATTTCTCTCCAAATTAAACTGAAATTGTGACATTTTTCAAGACATAATTACTGTCATTATACAATTAATCTGCATAATAATTAAGATTCAACTTAGATTTACAACGACGATATGCTTCAAAAATTTAATTTCTCTCAATTTTTTTTTAAATAAAGCCTAACATTATTATTTTTTTTAAACATTTGTGTGCAATTTTACACTACTGTCCGTGACAGAAACGAGCGGTTGACCCAATTTTGCAATGTACTGTTGTTTGCGCATCGCTGTCTGAATACTAGTTACGACCGACTGTTATTTTATCCGGTTTCCCCGGCAATTCTGCAAAGTCAGCTAAGCTCCATATCTCCTATGTCCGGGGCCGCTCGTTTCTGTCACGGAGAAAATACACCTGCAAAACTCACGAACAAATTTATAAGTGATTACACACTTTTTAATTTTTATTACAATGATTAGTAAATATTACGAATTATATTTCGCCTGTCTCATAGACGAGTGATTTACTGACACAGTACGCTGTGTGATCTAATTGCGTGTTTCTTCAGAGCTCGTTTGGTAGGTATGGCTTAACGCCGCATCGATAGCGAGGTCTTTACAAACAAAACCAATAAAAAAAGGGACGGAGGCGGTAATGGCCACTTTAAGAGTGAAGAGATTTCGGTCAGCCCTTAACATCTATGTCTTTAGCGCCATAACGGAAGGGAGGGGGAAACGGAAGATCCTCTAAAAAAAACCGCGGATCAGCGACAGCGGGGACCGACCTCGTCAGGAATCGAACCCGGGTCACCTTGGTGGGAGGCGTGTACTTGAGTGAAGGTACGTTGCCAAAGAGGAAGAGTGGGTTCACGGGGGTACAGACCCCACCCCCTCCTCACCATTTTACCTGGACTAAACTGCTTAAAAAAGCACCATTTTGCTCCTTGAAATCCAGGCTTTCCTGGAAGAGGACCCTAGGACCCCGGGGGGATCGGTATTACTTTATAACGTTCCCAAATTCGGAACCCCCGCCCCCTAAAAACCAATACGTGATCCAGTCCTGCTGGACAAAGAGTAGTTGCTATTATTATGGGGGGGGGGGGATATAAATTATCCTAAGCGTCATTACAGTTTTCCATTACATTTATTGTCTTGCATCTTTTTATGCAATTAACTTTGCATTTCATTACCAGTAACATTATTGTTATTTGTAATATTATTATTACTACTACGCTCATCATCATTGCAAATAGTTTTAAAGTTAAGGTGGCAGCCAGGATGCACGTATCTTACGCGTTCGTGTCTAGAATATGTATACGTTGTAAGGGCGATACAACACACGCCTCACCCTAACCTCTACAGCACAAGCCACTGAACTAAGCGATTGAACTGGCCTGTAAGCTTTTCGCCGATAGATCTTGAAATCTGTGGTCGATCCAGAGAAGGGAGAGGAGCAGGAGGCCCAGGCAACTCTTAACATTTTAAAGCATAGTTTTCCCTTAAGATATTACAAATCCCTAAAGTTGTCTATGCAATATTTCAATTAGGGAATGTCTTAAATAGCACAATTTTGTACGTTTAAGTCCAAATTTTCCAATGGGGAGGACCCCTGACCCCCCCCCCTTTTTTTTGTCTTGAGGTATGGATATATCTGCTTTTAAATGCATGCCCCCTCTCCTCCTTTCCCCAAAACCCAGAGGTATATTGAAATCACCCACACCTTCGTGAATATCTGCACCAAGATTTTCAGATCACAAAATAACAGCAAAAACACCAATATTTCCACCATCTTTGGCAGCAAGAAAAAACTGTTACTGTAAGAACTAGAATGGGTATACATAGGAGTAATGTACTTTGAATGGCAACCTAATCAGAAACCATTCACGCCATGTTGAGCAGTTTTCGAACAAATGTTCAGCTCAGTGCCAACAAACTATATCATCGAACGGTTGTTTTAGCACGGACTACACTCTGCGACAGCTGCTTTGCCAGCCGCTTTCGCCCCTCGTCTGCTTGACTTCCTTCCATCCCCCCCTCACTTTTCCCCCGTTCAGAGGCAACCCGTCTCCTACCAACCTGAGGCGTTTCTACAACCTCCCCTCATAACACAGATCAACCACCCCTCTTAACTTCGAACCGAGGTGCAGAGTGGAATCACACACCGAATTAGGATTATCACAGAAAGGCCGATTCACAATGAAGTTAACATGGAGCTTCTTACGTTACCTTTACGTTACAGCTGAGTTGAGATATAGGTCACGCTGCAGTGATTTCACATTGAATTATCGGCGACGCAACGGTAACTTAGAAACGTCGAAGTTGAATCAACTTCAACATAACGTAAGGGTAAAGTTAAGAATAGCCAATCAGAAGCGGAGTTGTTCTTTTGTTGGCTATTGCCTGTGAGATTTTATCGCGCCAAAACTGCAGACGTTTCTCGTAACCTCAAATGTGTGCTGCTCGCTCGTGCAAGTACAAAAGTGTATGAAAAGAAGTAAATTTGTCATAGTTGTGTTCTGAAGAATGGTGAAAGCAAAATGTTCGTTATTGTAATTTTAAGTAACTAATATTTTTAATTCTACGTAATATTTGTTACTTGTGTGACATGGTATTTGTGAGTGCATTGCCGAATACATGTGTGGCTATAGTTGTTTAGTGAGTCGTAAATCGTTATCATATATTTATAAATAATTCAGAGCTAAAGTGATGCTAAAGCATTCGTTCAAGGACCCTACAATAAATTTAACTGGATGGTTTGCAAGTTCGCTGTTAACTGAGGTAAGTGGGGTGATATGTGTAGACAGCAAACATATTGTTAAAATATCAAACAAGTGTCTCACCAGTCTCAAGAAAGACGTTAAACTAAAAGTTTAGCCCTCCCATTTCATGAAATAAATAGAATCCCAACAGAATAACTCAAATAAGCATGTGTAATGTGAGAATAAAAAAACGAGTTGGTAAGAAAGGCGTAATATTACAACTAGGAGGTAATTTATTACACATTTTCAACACATAACTGAAACAGATACTTGCGAATCATTTACGTTTCACTTGTACATGTAAATATTTTGCGACACAAATAACATCATTAAATGTTAAATATTGCAATGATCGTCAGTAGTCTTGCAGCATTTGTAACATACTTCATTCGAGTCCGATAAAATAGTGTATTTCATTGCCAACGTACGAAATATCGAACCAGGACCAAATAATATAATATTGTGGACACGTTCAGAAGGCAGACTCACTTGAATATTAGTTAATGTAACTAGGAGATAGTTATTCCACAATTATAACTAAATAATTTACATTTTACGTGAGCAGCATTACACATAATAATCTTGGTGAATTTGTCGAAAACTCGACTACAATTGGTAGCCTTGTACCTCAACTTAATTTCTTAACTTCGATGTGAAACATCGGTCAAATCCGCGGTAAATTTTTCTGTGAAGTTAACGCAAGGACAGACGAGCCGGTCAACATCGCGCTTGCCGACGTGCCTCACTCATATAAACACACGGCCAGTAGGCGGATGTCTTAAGCAATGACCATATAATTTTATTGGTGGAAAATCTGTAGCAGAGTTCAGATCACGTTTCTATTTGATTTTCGCAGACATCCGGTTGGTACATTTTGAAGTGAAACAGTCCAGAAAAAAAAGTCTTTAACAATGTTTGGAGGGTTTGGAAACCTTATTTTTGATGAACGTGGTTTATTAAGGCCGTTCTTTCTTGTTTATACTGTTTTAGCGATAATTGTTATTTTAGGCTTAAATAAGAGCCGATATAAATAATCTGTTTGGCAGTTTTGTTTAAAACGGTTTTGTAGTGTCTGCTAATTTGTTAAAAACAAGAAATTATACTGTTTCGACATAAAAAAGTCATTTAACTAGAATTTTACTAATTACATGATTAGCTAAAACCATCGTATTTCGTAGAAAAAGGAATTTATGAATACACCACAACGCATTTGAAGCGTTTCAGTGTATTCGTTAACGGGTTTTCTTTCTACGAAACTATTCCACATGCGCCAATTTCGCCAACGTAAGAAAAGAAAACACTTTGGACAATATGGGAATATCATTGTTAAAAACACCATGCTCATTGCAAATACGGTTTCTAAACCCTCCAACATACATCAAAACTGCCTTTTCAGGCTGGCGATCTTCAAAATGTAATAACCGGGTGTTTATATGAAACTCATATTTGAGACGTGCACTGAATTTCGCTTCAGACGATCCATCAATAAAATTACATGGTCACCGTTAAGTGTTCCATACTCAAAACGGTTCGGCGGGAATCTTGCCACAGAATACCGCTCCATTACTTCTGAGCCTCAAACGCGCAGGTAGGCGGTACCCTTAAGCAGTGCCTGTCTTAAGTGTGCTGCCTTGTCGGAGCCCCGGCGAGAACAAGTAAAGGGATTTTCGTGTTAAATTATATTCGGTGTGACTCAGTATCTGTCGAAACTACGTATATGCCACCACTGACGTGTTTGCTCAACTCGATGAGGCCTAAACTCCTATAAGATCTTTTAAATACACTTACAACTATACAAAATTAAGTATTTTCGTTATCATATAACCGTCGAAAACATAAGTTAATAAAATGTGCCCTAGTTATTTTCATACATGTAGCATATTCTCCTCTTCTCAATTCAGCAAACTGTTTCGGTCCGAAAGCAATATCTTTAAAAATAACTGAGCATCGACGGATATTTAACATGTAAGTAGGCCTACATATCCTAACTTTAACTGTAATAAGTTTAAGGGTAGCTGCTTGTTGTTTACTGGAATTTATTATTACTCCCAAATGAGGAAAGTGACAGGGTAAATCGGAAAACAAGGTTGCTGCTGGATACGGAAGCGACTAATTTTAAGAAACTTCGTTAATTGACGCTTACAAACGTTTGCTAACGGATCTTAGAGAATGCCTATATTACGGAACAATATCGTTATCATCAGCACTAATGCACGGAATTGTATGCTACTTTCAAATATTTCGGGCTTGAAAAAAAAACAGTCTTTAAAGGAGACCACTGTTTCTTGTATTTGGACATCGATAATCGTTTCACTCAGTAAGGATATTCTTAACACTTATCCCTTTATATGCATTTAAGCAGAATTTTCACTCTAGAAATATTTTCTCATATAGATGATTGTCAGTTGACATTTCAGTTTTAGTGTAATTATTTGTAATACTCTTTTATCTACTAATAAATTGTACATAATACTTCTTCCTTTCTGTGGTGCTTTAACTCGTGCCGCCAATGTTCATCTGTTGACGATGTATACTAAGCAGTTATTGTTAGTCTCCTTTCACACGTTCCGACCGAATGTCGTTCGACACAGTGCACAATTATGTTTATTCTATATGTACCCGATTCTTGTTGGACGGGTGACGGCCGCAGTGGGGAACAACGGAATTATAGCGGTACTATTCTTTCATCGGCGACGTAAAAATAAGCGTAGAAGTAGGATGCATTGGATGCACCCAATTCTGCAGAAAAGAGAAGAACTTAGCGCTTTTAACATATTATTTTGTGAGTTAAGAGAATATGAGTATAAGCCGGGATTTTCAGTTATTAACGTATGTCTTCCGTTGATGAGTTGCTTGCACGATTGAAAACCACATTTACATAAAAAGAACACCAAAATGAGGACCTATGCTCAACCTATCGAAATGTTGTAAATAACCATTAGGTAAGTGTGCAGAAAACTTTTTATTTACAATTACAGTAGTAAAAATAAAAATTCATAATATATAATGTGTAGTAATATAGGTTACAGACATTTGCATGTGGTTACATCGTAATCACTGAAGGTCATAAAATATATTGAACAAAAACATCACAAGAAACAACATTACAGGCAACGTAGTAATTACGATTACGCACTTATATTTCCTGCGTATAATCATTGAGACATGTTACATTGTTTCTCTCGAAGCTCCGTGTCATCACTAAGTGGCGAACATAAAGAAGTGGAAGACTGGAGTGGTGACGGTGCAACCTCAAGTACGTAGTTAAGATGACGCTGAGGATGACTTGTGAGAATACTGTTGTTGTGTCCTATATAGACGTAGCGCCGGGTGCAGTTGCAGTTAATGGGGTAACAGACTGTTCTTCATGCTCGTGTGGCTGATAACTACCAGGGATAAGGCGAGTCTGCTGCCGCTCTTTAGTGTTCTTTATCAGTTGAAGATACCAATTTGAAAGCCTTTTACTGCTTTTATAATAAAATTCCGGACTGAATTCAACATGGAACGAACCTAAAGTGAAAAGAGGATTGAAATGCGTTTACAGTTACATTCTCGATCCAGATTGACATGTAAACATGGACTTAATCTGTGTCTAGACATCTCTTTACAAAACACTGAACTACAGAACAATAATGACTGTTAAAAAAAAGCAAGAGCGAATATTTGCTATATATTTTGTTTCAATTATCCACGGAGATATTTATTTTTTGATATATTTGGCACTTATAATTATTTTTATAATATAACGCAGCTATATTTAGCTAGCCCAGGACGATTCTAACCTCTTACATAACCAAAGAAAATATTCAATATGGCGACCGCTTCGTCTTCTTTCAGTTCCGGTACGTGTTAAAAGTAAACGTTTAAATCTGGATTTTACACTCCAGTCCACTTTGTCGACTGGACTGGATCACTCACTCCACTCCTACTTCAGTCCAGTACCTAGGAACGTGTTTAAAGTAAAATTTGAATCTAGATACTTCAGTCCTCTTCTAGTTCAATCCGGATTGAGTTGTTACGCTGAACGTAGAAAATCACTTGGTTGTCACTGAAAGTATCAATCGTACGAATTATACTTTTGAAGACATAAAGATGGCTGTTCTGCCGTGGTTTACTTTCTAAGGCCTTCGACGTTCTGAGTTCGTATTAATCTGGCTTACGTTTACGTATCGTTTTCCATAGAGATAATTGACAGGTTTTGGTGTACCAGCTGACATTTGCGAAGTAGTGTGGACTTCAACACCCCCGCAATTGTCGCACCAACGTCGTCCTACCTTGAACTTTTTGTGTGTATGTTACTAATAAAATAAACGTTAAAATATTTATTTTTCATTGTATACTTTACATAACTCTTAGATTGTATTATTAATGCTGTATATATTTATTTTATATTTTTCGAAAACCTTTAGCCACAGTATTAATTTATATTTTCAGTTACACTGCTTGTGCACTAACAATAAAACTAGTATTGGTAAGCTTAATCACTATTCCATACTTGTAGACTAATTGTAAGATGTTGGGCTGAGTTAGTGAGCAAGTAATGGTTATATTGTAAGATTCATAAAATACAAAAAAAAATCAGGTAAGGTCGTACGTTTGTACATACGAACAGGGCACATAAAAGTAATTGGACACATACAATAATAGTGTTTTTCTCAAAACCACAGAGATCTAACAATATATAATATACATATAAATCAAGAAATGCTTCATTTTTGGATGCTATTGAAATGTTACATTCTGGGTATAGTGTAGTGCTTGTAAATATCACCTGTATGAACTTTTCGAGGATATTACAATATGAACGCCTGTGCTGACAGTTCTGAACAGCCAATGACTCATTGTAATAAAGGACGAACTTGTTGCTAGAACTATAAACATTTGTTGTGGTGTGAGGAATGCGCCACGAATTCCATCCAATATTTAAAATCCTTTGTACACATTACACATACAACTACACATTATCATACATACACATTCGTACACACACGTTTAAGTCACAAATAAAAAATAAATTCGTCATGATATTTAATAACCGTACGTATAAAATCTCTTTCTACTCAATTGTTTCTATTTATCGTCAGGTACCTTGCTAGTGGATGTTACTTTTCTGACCTGCATTGCAGTTACGCATCGAGGTATCTACAGCTACCAATATTGTGAAAAAAATCTCTTTCTACTCAATTGTTTCTATTTATCGTCAGGTACCTTGCTAGTGGATGTTACTTTTCTGACCTGCATTGCAGTTACGCATCGAGGTATCTACAGCTACCAATATTGTGAAAATTGTATTATGTTGTCATCTGGGAAGTTATGGTTGAAGAATGTATTGGTACAGCAACAGAAGAACAATGGGAGTCAATTGCTTATCAATGTGAAAGCAGGGACCAATTTCCCGTATTGTCTGTCAGCGGTCGACGGGATAAATATACACGTAGTCAAGCCTCTTAACAGCGGCTCTATGTTTTACAGCTACAAAACTTCTTTGTCATTGTCCTGCTAGCAATGGCAAACACAAACTCTCATTTGTTTACATTGATATTGGAAGCTACGTCAAGAACTGCAGTTCTACTGTTTTGAAGAAGTGAAATTATTGCAAGAAGGCACGCTTGTGTTACCACATCCAACAGCTTCTTTATCAGGGCTCGGACGTTCCATATTTTTTCCCCTAGGAGATGAAGGTTTTTCCTTGCACAGCAACTTATATCGTCTTTATTCTGGAACAAATCTTAGGCCCGATTCGCAATGCGCAGTCTGCAGTCGACTGCCGACAACCGACTGCCGGCAGTTGCCAGTCGGCAGTCGAATCAATTCACTTTGTGCAATCCGGCAGCCATGATGTTTTTGCGTTATTAAAAAAAAATGCTATTTAATAATCGGCCATGTTGGTTAGAATTTTTCGGAAGTCCAACAGTCAGAGATATAGTTCGCCATCTCCGACTGCTGAACTGCGGACTGCTTGACTGCGGACTGTGCATTATGAATACATACTTAACGTACATATAAATCTCTGACAGTCGACTACACATCGTGAATCGGGCCTTACTTTTACCAAGAGAGTGTATAACTATGACCTGTGCAGAGTCCGACGTTACGTCGAATGCATTTTTGGTATAAGTATTCAAAAGTGGAGGATTTTCCACCAGCCGCTTAATGTCAGTACCAATTTCGCAATAGATATTGTAAGACTTTCGTGGTCCTCTACAAGGACACGATGACGGTTACAGGCCTGTATGATCTGCAGCATGAACCATCGATATGTGGAGGCGTGGCAGCAAACACTTTAAGGTATAATGTGGCATATTACTTCACGACCAATGAAGGCGCTGTGCCCTAGTAAATGTCAAAGATATGATAGTTCGGTCCCTGAGATGTACAACAGTTTGGTGTTCGTATAGTTCGAACTTAATGTTTGACGCAAGGATTATTTGTGGTATATTGTTGAACAATAGTCCCTGCCACAAATTACTTTACCGACGTATCGTACAGCAAAGAATGAACAAATGAACTATTTCATGGATAACGTACATACAAGCCTGCAATACGTTGTGTGACATTTATATGCTGTATTATTATTCTAATTATACTTTTATCTGTAATGTAATTTGTATTGCCCCGTCATTTCAGACGTGTTCTTCTACAAAGGCAATTATGGAACTATTACGTTTGAACGGCGCAATGAGTGCAGTTGTAACCGTTTCAAGTCACTTATTTGCAAATATGATTAGTCATTATCACAACATATCTACAGTCTATGACAAAACCTGTTTTACTGTAAGTAGGCCATCCTCCAAAGTGTAACACATTATACAATTATTATATAATTCGTTTACGATAAAAATATCATTTTAAAGACTTTGTTTAAATTTTGCTTCAGGATTTTTGCATAATACACGAAACTAGATTTGGAACATCCTGACTGAGAAATTGGAATGGTAACAATATTGACATTAGTGGTTGCATTGACCTTCCTCTCATGGAATTTTATAAGGTCTTCATGCTTGGGAATTTCTGTATCCAAGGTCATTTCAAAGGCTAGCCGGGAGTGAGCATCTAACTTCTCCAACAATATATTCAATAGCAAAAATCTTCACTGACTCACAGGAAACTTGTGTACTCGTAGAGCATTTAATGCTGCATTGACCATACTGAGGAATTTAAATAGTGATTCTGGGGAATGAGAATGCACTTGAGAAAGGCGCGAGAGTGCTGTGGCTACAATCCGTAGATTTATGTATCTCTTATCTAGTAACGCCCACACTACTTCATAAGTTGTGGCTATTTGAACATTTTTGTTTATCAAACGAGATATCTGAGAAACAATTTTTCATAATATCATAAAACTGGGTATACAGAATAAACCTGAATAAACTACAGTCCTATTAGCTGATGACACTAACACTCTAATACGTACGAAAACTTACGCGCGGTTATATGGTAAGAAAAGACTATAGTTTTGCAAAGATAAATAATTGGTTTATATCTTAAAAACTGATTAAAAAATAAGCTAAGTCAGTTTGCTAAATAATATGCAAGTAACCAGTTTAATTAATTGGGGACATTTTTTTTTCTGAGATGTCTTTCTATCGTAAAGATTAATAAAATATAGTCGCCGTTTTCAAAATCTTACAGATGGATGAACGAAATACACAATAATCAAGTCAGGTTTTTAGGCAGTATGTGTACCAAGATTGATTAAATTATGAAAATAATATATCCTAAGATATGTATTACTATGTTAAAAATATAAAGATGGCCGTCGCTTTGAAAATATGAAGACGGGATGGAAAAATTACACAAATGTAAAGTTATATTTGTACCTACGCAATATATGTATGTACCAAGTTTAAATAAATTCTTAAAAATATTTCTTAAGACATTGGATACTAGGCTAAATACATAAAAATTACCCCATTGTAAAATATAAACACCGGATGAGCGAGATACACAAAAGTCAAGTCGGATTTATATGTGCTATAAGTTTGGTGAAATTCTGAAAAAAGGTTTCCTAAGATACGGACTACTGTGTAAAAATATAAATTTGGTATCTTTTTTAATATACACACAGGACGAACGAAATACAAAAAGTCAGCATTGTATATGTGTACCATGTTTGATACAATTTTGAAAAATATTTCCTAGTATATGTTATACAATGCTAAAAATATAAAAATTACTGCCATTGTGAAAATATGAACACATAATGAACTAAATACACAATATTAAACTCATCTTTGTGTGCAGGAAATGCGTGCCAAGTTTGTAGAATGTCTGAGAAATATTTCTTAAGGTATGTGATGCTGCAAACAAATATAAAAATGGCCGCCAATTCGAAACTGTGCACACAGGATGAACGAAACGGACAATATTCAAGTCAACTTTGTATGTAGTATATGTATGCTAATTTTGATAAAATTATGAAAAAATATTTCCTAGGATGTGTTATACTATGCTAAAATATAAAAATGGCTGCCATTTTGAAACTATGAACACATAATAAACTAAATACACAATATTCAACTCAATGTCGTATGTAGTAATTGTGATCCAAGTTATTTGAATTTCTCAAAAACATGTTCTTATGTATGGGATACTGCGATAAAAATTTAAAAATTGCCGCCATTTTTAAAATATGCTCACAGGATGAACGAAATATACAAAAGTCAATTCAGCTTTGTATGTAGTATTTGTGTAACAAGTTTGGTGAATATTTGAAATTTTTTTCTATTATATGTGATACTGTAACAAAAATATAAAAACTGCCACCACTTTTAAAATATGAAAACAGGATAAACTAAATACACAATAATCAAGTCAGCTTTGTATGTAGTATATATGCTACAGATTGAATATGAGCCGTTATCCTCTCATATGCCTTCTTTATATATATATATATATATATATATATATATATATATATATATATATATATATATATATATATATATATATATATATATATATATATATATATATATATATATATATATATATATTTTTTTTTATTAA
>PNEQ01127335.1:0-14280 GCA_003012365.1 Medauroidea extradentata | reverse complement strand
AAAAAAAAAAAAAAAAAAAAAAAAAAAAAAAAAAATCACAGTGGATAAAGACATTGCAGACTACAATGCCAAGAACATAAAAATAAAGAATAAAAAATATTTGTATTTTAAAAAGTTATTGAATTCTTTAAATTTTTATTTTCAGTTTCACCATTTTTTAAAAACAAATAATTGTTATTCTTAATTTTTATGAGCATGACATTGTAGCCTGCAATGTCTCTATCCACTGTGATTTTTTTTTAGTTTGATGTATCAGTTGGTTTTAATGTAGTCCTTAAAACGTAAACACGCAAAATATGACTAACAAGCCATTACGCGAAAACTGCGAGAGATAAAAAATTTCATAATAGCCCAATTTAGTCACATTTTGTGTCTAAAATTAAAAAAAAAATATCTGGTACAAATAATAATTTAAAAAATGGTGATGAAAAATGCGGTGGACCGCGCCCTTAACCTACGACGTTCCTCGTATGTACGATACAGGTAATGCGGGAGTAATCTTGCTCGACAATAACAAGTAGGCCTACTGACTGTTTATTTTCTGACTTACCAAATACACCGAGAACTGCTCTCGCAGGGCGTGCAAGAAAAGAACGATCTTAACTCTTTCAATAGAAGTGGTCGCTAACGTCAAATACTCTGGAGTGCCTAGTGTCGCCCCTCTTTGCTTTTAATCCAACAGTTCAGCAATAATCGATTCACGATGAGTGGGATCTTATCACAGTGTGCCTACCGCCGCCCCTATAACCCGAAACGAATAGCTGAAAATTAATATGAAGACATTCATTATCCCCTGACAACCGTGACCAAAATGCCTCGACCCATCTCCACTTTCGCGGCTGGCTCTTCCCTTTCTTGGCAGGAAACCACCCTTTCAAACCATTGTTCATGAGGGGGTGCCCCCAGCCAATCAGCGTTGAACATCCTCCGAAGCTCCATCCTAGAGAGCAGATTTCGTCTTAATCCACATTGCCTCCTTTCATTTTCCAATTGTATTTAAATGAAAATAATAATACATTTGCGTACAGCTTGAACATAATTTCAAATTTAATTATTTCCTTGTTTTAATTTAAACTATTAGGTATAGTATCCCCTCCCTCTGTAGGGTCGTACCTTCTCTCCGGAGTGGTAGGAACTTAGGGGGGGGGGGAAGACTACCACCGCCAACTCTGCACCTGCCATGCTGAGGATAAAAACATTTGTGGTTTAACATTTATTGAAATAAAATCTTTCACTGTAGATCTATTGAATTAATAATTATAGATTTGTTTTCATTAGGCGATGCTGAAAAGATTGATAGTTCACAAGCCATATTTGTCTTAAAATTTCAATTAATCATCATTATGCATCTACAATTCAAATCTTTAAATTAATACCTACTGTTATGCTAACGCACGTTACTAACATGTGCGTTGTCTGCCAGTCAGTGTTGAAAGAGTTTTGTTAAGTGTGTGCGTGAGTAGGTCACGCACGCCCACGCACGGCCACGCACACGCGCACGCACACTGCTTGGTTCCATTCAAATAATTCCTGTTTCCAAGTGAAATTACATTACGGCAGGCCATTCAGCACGACTATCGAGCAATGGCACTTGCCGCGTCCTTTCGGGTCGGGCATATCGATCGCGAGTGCCGTATGCTGCGTCATACTAAGCTATCGTCTCAGAGCAATCATGTAACCAAACACATGAACCATTGCCTTGCCTCCTGCCGCACGCCAAGAACAAGCTGTGCGTGACGCTACGTTACGTTGCCCACGAGTGGCGGGCATTTTAATACCTCAGGTTAAACTTACAAGTTTTACTTGGACGAAGATAGGTTTAGGTTAGGACGGGCAAATTAATTCACTAATTTTTTTCTTGCAAAATTATAAAAAAAAAGAGCTCCTTTCTTAGTTCCTGCCCTTGTGTATAATTGTCTGTAACCGTTTCTATAATGACCTCGCAACAACACCGTTCATGCGTCAGGTGCAGAAACCTCTTAATCTCAATTTCAAAAGTACGTATCTCACTAATGAATGTTTCTTTTGAATCGTGCTCACCTGTACATGAAGAAAAAATATATAAATGGCAAGATTTGGACTTGACTTGGTTGTCCTGTGAACAAGCAGTAACAGTACGAAGTTGACTGGCAACCACCGGTCTGACCTACAGCCGCCGAGAGAGGAGATATGCGCCCGGCCCGGAGAAGGCATAGCGGGGACAGCAAGCGGGTATGAGATTGTGAAGAGTGCTCTCGGCGCGCTTGTAGTAGTATCTAGAGGAGTTAAGGCCTTGGTCTTTCATTTATTTCAAACAACTGCAAATGACTGAAATAAATTTTAGCCATTTGCTTTGAAAATGTTGAGACTGTGTACAGTGATACGATACACAATTTTGGGAGCGCGTTTTTTTAAATATTGTAGGCCCACCGTTCGCCAGCAAAAAATTAATTTGCTTCATTCTGGCTTACTTTCACAACAATATACGTGATATTTCAGGGCGAAACTCTAAAAATCCGTTTTGGTGTATTGCAACAGAAAAATTCAGATACAAACGATGATATATTAATGTTATAACTGTAAGAACGAATTTTTGATATATGTTTTAATTTGCGTTAGAAAATATATTTTTCGAAACCACTGCGAAACTAAAGAACGAGGCCATAAAAGAAGTCCTCGTCTGGCACATGGACGGTGTTGTAGAGTGTCCCGCGTATTCTGTTTTCGATAAACCGCTCAACTTATTTATGTTACGTTTATCTACGAAAAGAACACACACCTGACACTACGCTTTTTTTTCAATTTCGAAAATTCAGCACGCTCGTTAGAAACATAATTTTCGGACCTTACAGAATGGCTAAAACCTGTTATTTTAGACTGCTGTAACTACAAAAATATCACCTGAATTCGTAAAGTGCAAAACAAGATGAGTGTGTTGGCTTTCACTTCATAATATCCTAAAATAAAATTACAGGGTCACTGCTTAAAGTCCCGTAGAAAAAAAACTCTACAACTGAAACCTTGCACGCCAGTTTGACGCACTATGAATAGAGGCGATATGCTACCCGTCTAGCGTGATACACTGGCTCTTATCGCTCCGCTGTTCCCATGCGTCAAACACGGAAATTTGAAACTGGTACACACTCCTATTAAAGTTTCTGATAAAAACCCTACAAAACTTTTGACACAATGTTATGGAAACTAGCCCAAAAAGGTGTGGCCAGAGCAAAAAAAAAAAAAAAAAAAAAAAAAAAAGGAAAAGATTTTGACTAGCACGATACAAAAACGTTTTTTCAGCGCTGGTGAGGAGTAATATGAGGTGAGTATGGAGAGGCGCTGGAATGTCCGTGCTACGAAAACGGGAGATCACCGACCGAGAAAAACCGTCGACCAACGGCACGATTTCCACATCGACACCTGCCGAGAATCGAATTCTGATTGCCTTAGTGGGAAGCGAGCACCTCGGCCACTGCACCAACCACACACTAACCTAAAGGGGTCGAAATTCGAAATCAAAAGCAATTCGATAACGATTCTAAGACGCAAGGCTTTGTCGAATGCAGTATGCAACTGGCTAACACAGGCAATGCAATGGATGGTGTATTATAAACTGAACTATTGTCAAGGACGTATGAAAGTACGAGCAAATGTTGCTGAGCTCTATAAATTCCACACTAAAACCAATGGGAAAACCAGTCCATATTACACGTCCCCCCCCCCCTCCAATTAAACCACATGCCCTGTAATTGCGGAAATAAATTTATTCAATGTAGACCTGTTCAAAGAGACGACACAAAACAAATAATTGGAACAATATACAAAAAACACTGTGTTGAAATGGTCAACACAAACGAAGTGAGATTTGCATGGGTGTAAACATAGACGAAACAACAAAAATATCAGACGAATACAGCAGGTTTTCTTTGACAACACCTAATATTGGATTTTCTTCCTCTTTTTATTGTGGGTTTTTTCTGCAACTAGCCCTGGCGTACGTCCATTAAAATGATACTGTTTATAATTTTGATAATGACAGCATCAAATTTGATAAAGTTTTGCTTACTTGCAGTTTCTTTGGTATAAAACAAGATGGGGGATGAAACTAAAGTTGTTGCAATGCTTTTATCCAATAGTCAACAAATTAGTTTTAATTATTTTCTAATTGTAAGATAAACATGAAGTGTCCGGCAAAGTAATCGTCACTATCTGCATATTTTATCGCTTCATTTCTTCCTTTTGAAACTCTGAATTGTGTATATTTTATAAGCGTATACAAAGACCAAACAATTTACAAAACGCGTAATGCTTAAGTAAGGAGATTTTGGATTATTGCAACCTACTTCACTTAAAATAATTACATAATAGACATACGAGATACAATTTCACCATGCACACAACCAAATGATGTTAGTTAACGGAGATAGTTCCAGCTAAAAAAAAAAAAAAGTTCTAATTGTTTGTATTTTGTATTTTAAAAGTAATTCCAATTCTTGCCTGGTAGAGAAAGATATATCCTTATTTATACGTGTGGTGTGATCGAGAAAAGTAGATGGGAGAGAGGACAGGTAAGAAAAAGGATTATTTTTCATATGATCAGCACTCGTGATGTTATGTGAAGTAGCAGCAGTCCTCACACCCGCCAGCCAGTTGCAACGATGGCCACGTTTTCCGCAAATGCGAAAGCCAGAGAATCACCACGAGTATCATACAAGACTCTAGTGCGAACAATATATGGTTGTGCGGAACAATCCGGATTTCTCCAACCGCCATTTTGGCGTTGCTTCGTCAACGTTTTAACCCGACCAGATCAACTCAAGCTGTAGTTTGTGAAAAGGTTAGTCGCTCATCGAAGAGTCAGTGATGCTCTAGCATCTTGCTTATCTATCTTTGCATGATTTATCACTAACAAAAAAAGATTTAAATTGACTTTTTCATTTAATTTTTTTTTTTTCACTACACGCCAGTAGGATACACGTTTCCACACATGTTTCGTTTCGTATTCTGTTGTTTTGGTTTTCGTTAATTCAGACTTGCCATCCTTTATACAATGTGTGTATTTTTGTCCCTGTCTTTATTTTGTGTCGTGAGTCGCCTACAACTCAGAACTCTGGTGGTGTAAAGTTTTATTTGTAGTATATATAAAGTAAGTAATCTGCCATAGTTGCGGCACAGTTGGCAGTAATTAATAAAAGTACCTATTCTTACGGCCTGTAGGTCTACTTTGATTACTAACAATATCACATTGGAAATGGTCGCCAATGGAATTAGTCTTACCATACACATTGTAGAACAAAAAAAGGCGTAATGATATCATGCGTGTGAACGTAAAACATTGAAAAGTGACACTTCATCGCAAAGTTAAGATGTATGTGTGTGATTGCCGAAAATCTCTCTGATCAATTGCGACTTGCATTTGTGATCACAACTTCGCACGATGCATTGTAAAGAATGAGATATGTGCTTGAAAGAGGTAGTTGCACTCTAAATCTGAATTAATGAATATTCACAGATTCATGCTGATGGATGGGGCAGTTTCAACAATTTTAATCAGTGAAAATTGTCCCTGTTTAATTAGTGAATATTCACTGATTTCCTTTAAGAGTGCCAACATCTCACTAGCGAATCAGTGAATATTCACAGTTTTTTCCAGTTGTTTTCAAAGTACAGTTTTCTTTCATTAAATCAGTAAAAAATTACTAGAAAATCTGTGGAAATTCACTAATTAACTTGTGGAATGTTGGCACTCTTTATCGTAAACAGTGAATAGTCACCGATTTCACAATGGTTTCTTACTGAATCCATGTGTTGAAACTGCTCCATCCATCGGCGTGAATCAGTGAATATTCACTAATTCAGATTTAGAGTGTGTGACGTCACTTGCTAGTCACGTGGCTAATGACCAGATAGATCTCGTGACAGCGTTGTAAGCAATACTCTCAGAAGTATTCAGTTGACCGCGAATCAAACACTATAGAGTGTAGCCTGCAACGTGGCGTGTGCTCCATGGTGCTGGTGTTCGTGACATGGGAAACCCAAGCAACACGCACACACAGCACCAGAGAGAGCTACATTCACGCATGACCTTGCACATACGTCGATAATTACATGCTCTAAACAGAAATATTATGGACCTACGATTCTAAACTGTGATTTCCTCTCACAATCAATAACGCCCGCAGGACATAACATTTGGATGATGCGCGCTGAACAGAGGGAGCAAACATTATGTCGACAGTTTTGTGTTGTAACTGATTACCCAAGCCACTTACTGAAACACACACACAGTGATTATTAAATGGTAAAATGCCATAATAATTACAGTAAAAACAACACAGACATACAACCAAACGAAGAAGTGAATTTTTTTGACAGTGCTTTAACAGCTACGTAATTAACGCTGGTGAGGGATGACATGATGTACGGAGTGGTGCCGGAATGAAAGGGCGCCTCCCACCAAGATGATCCGGATTCGATTCCAGGCGGGGTAGGTCCCCGGATTTTCGCATTTAAGAATCGTGCCGAACGATGCCGTTGGTTAGCGGGTTTTCTCTGGCATCTTCCGTTTCCCTGGCCCTTTCATTCCAGTCCTGATCCATACTCGCCTCATGTCACCCATCACCAGCGTTAAAGACCTCGATGTTAAGGGCGCGGTCTACCGCAGTTTTTATCATCATTATTTTATTTTGTATTTGTACCAGATATTTTTTTTCTTGTTTTAGACACAACATGTGACTAAACTTGGCTCTTATGAATTTTTTTTATCTCTGATAGTTTTCGCGTAATTGCTTATTTTTGCACGTTTCCGTTTTAACGACTACAAACCAACTAATATACCAAGCTCAAAAAAATCACAGTGGATAAAGACATTGCAGGCTACAATGACATGCTCATAAAATTAAAGAATAAACATTATTTGTATTTTTTAAAAAAATATTGAACTTTTTAAATTTTTATTTTCAGTTTCAGCAATTTTTTAAAATTCAAATATTTTTTATTCTTAAATTTCATAAGCATATCATTGTAGCCTGCAATGTCTTTATCCATTGTGATTTTTTTGAGTTTGGTACATCAGTTGGTTTTAGTGTAGTCGTTAAAACGGAAACATGCAAAAATATGACTTTAACAAGCCATTACGTGAAAACTATGAGATATAAAAAAAATTCACAAGAGCCAAATTTAGTCACATTTTGTGTCTAAAATAAGAAGAAAAATATCTGGTACAAAGAAAAAATAAAAATAATGGTGATGAAAATTGTGGTAGACCGCGCCCTTAAGCGCTGACCAAAATCTCTCTCACTCACTCTCTCGCTGAACATATATCTTGCTACCGGTATTCTGACCATCATATTATGGTCGCACGTTCAAATCCCGAGTAGTCCAAACATGATTATAGGTTTACTTGGCGTAGCATACGTAAAATAATACCTGGACTTGGAGCAGTATTATATTGCACTCAGTAAGTAACTTGCTTCTTAGTACTTCCAAACCGACGTGAAAAAATATTAGGGAGGTAAATATGTGCTTGAATGAACTAATATCGTTAAAAAAACAGATGTTTAAAACGCCTTAAGCATCGTTGGGTGATACTACTTCACACCTGCACGTAAGTAGTCCACTACACGTCGTTGCAGGACACTTTCAAATGAAAGCAACTGTTACACGTTTTATAGACTGCCTGTCTGCAGGCATCAAAACTAAAAGTATTTGGACATCAATATTTCGGAATTTGGTCACAGCGATCTGGAAAAATTTTGAATGACATGATTTATATATACATTAAACACTACATCCGTATCAAGAAACAAAGCATATCACGCGAATCCTGGGCTAAATTGAGGACTAGAATGTAAGTGGCATAGTGTTGTACGACGATATTATACGTGCACAATGTGGCAACATTGCACGGAGATTCTTGCGCTCCACGGCCACGTATGATTTTATAAATGTTACTTCGAGTAAATGTAGAATCACGTTTGAGCTACTCGGGATATTAACCTGCAACCATAATATGCAAGTCAGAACAGTAGTGGTAAGATAAGTAAGTTTTTCTGTGGAGCGTAAGAGGGGAATAAATGGCGTGCTATGTTGCCACATTGCGTATGTAAAATGTTATCGCACAACATTTTGCCACTAACATTTTCGTCTCCAATTCAGCCCAGGATTCGTGTGGTGTGCTTAGTATGCGGTTGTTTCTGGACAGCCTTTATATGTCAGCTCTCGGAGACAAATGAATTCTCTCAAATATTTAGTTCAGCGTTTTAAGTTTATTTTCTATTTATTTTGCTGATATTTCAACCAAGTTGCCCAGTCACGTGCGACGTGTGCGCTGATGCCGAGCAGGCGATGGGAAACAAGCCCGCATCTTTTACCACGTACTGTTTCTTCAGCTGATGAGATACGGGCCGAATGTTTACAACGGGACCGACTGACCTGCTACTTGTGTGCTGGGCACGTGTTTACGTCCTACCACTAGCAACAGTTAGGAGCCTCATATGTCTCTCCTTATCTTGAATGTTTCGACAAGTAGTCTGAATGTAGGTCACGAATATTTTCGCTGTCTCCATTCTGTACTACGCAATATTGGGCACACAATGTGCTCTCTCGGAGTGTTCAATTGTGATAAAACAAAATATTGTGATATAATAAAATACTGTAACCACAAAAAAATCACCTTGATACAGTTTTAATACGCTTTTATAAATTTAAGGACAGCTTTGTAGCAACAATACACGAAATTCCGTACAGATTGCTACAAAGGTAAATCCTAACGTGTCGAAATACAAATATTAAATAATGATTTCCTTTTAGGTTTAGCAAGAGTATAGTGGCAATTTCTGATGCAGAAAAAGCTCAGCAAAATATTGAGAGTAAAATCTACGCGAAATTCAAAACTTTAGAGAAAAACCTTTGAAATGTTCAGAATTTTGTTTATGCTAGTACCTGCTTATGACTATTGTTACTAGATTTAAGAATGTAATGGAACATAATGCATATCGATGAGGGAATAAAATTGTAAGTGACAGAAGGAACGCATTATAAATTCGTGCATTACTAAGTTCAAGAAAAGGTAGGATGGGCACACATTTACATCGACGATATTATAGTTCTCAATGTTAAGCCTGTCAGTAAATAAATATTCTCATTAACTATCACACTATTTTCCGCGATAATTTAAATTGAGCCTAGTATTTAGCTAAAAAGAACGCATGTTTAAGTGAAATGAAAAATGTGGATAAGCACGAATGCATGTTACCGTTACCCTAGACTGTAGCTTGTCAAAATACTGATGTCGGTGGCTGAATTTTTCTCATTTACGTACTGCATTCACATAAAACTTGCGAGTATGGTTGAAACATTATTTATTATTTTAACGTAAATGGTGATGAAAACACAGAAGTCGAGCCACAACAACACCAGAAACTAACTTTAACATTGGCGATTATTTATGAAGAAATACAAATTAAAATAAGTTAGTCGATGCCTCTGCTCCTGTAGATAAAGAATTAAGATTAATGTGTAGGTAAGAATGTCTGAAATCATGTTGAATAATTGTATATATTATTTGATTATTCGCAGTCGTGGTCGTTAAGGCGTAGAGAAGAGGTCCTGTTGGAAAAAGTTTGAAACACAGTATTGGCAAAACGTTGAGAAGTACTAGGGAACAGCGGCTAAAAGTCCAACAGTATATTCAAGATGACTTGTCCCTTGTAGAGTTTATGTCCATGACAACTGCAATAAAATGAATAACCAATATGGAAAAGATTTACTTTTTAGCGGGTAATAAGAGCTGGTTACCTTTTCGTTGTATATTTCGAGGAAGGAAGCCTTGAGGACGAAGTGGAAATCACTCCTCTCTTTGAGAAGTTGGAACAGGTACATGAAGGAACGGAACACCAGCCCATGGTTGATGGAGAAGGGATCCACCCTCCTATCGAACTACAACAGATACAGAAGTAAAGACAAAAAAATATATACAGAAATAAAATTAAGAAAACAATTTTAAAAAATGAATATTTGTAAAAAAAATAGATACAGAACAGCTTGTGCATCAATACTCTCGTATCATTAAACTAAAACATATTGCTAAAAGTATTAATATCAGAGTCAATTAACGTTCGTAAAGTTACTACAAATTAATGGTTTCATTATGGTCTTGATATATTAAAGTAATAATTTCCCATTTCTTGAAAATAAAGAATGTGTCACCTAAAAACATGAACTGAAAACAAAATGATCTGATGAAATAGACACAGACGTAAACTTTTATAATGCTTATTCACTTTGGAAGATAGAATCAATTACACTAATTAGTTCATTTAAATTCACAAAGTAGCCTACGAATGTATCGAATGACTACCAGTTTTAATTTCTTAACGTAACGAATATGTCTACTGACTTACAAGTGTTTCATTCCTGGACTGGAATCTGTGGAGAACCATTTGCGGGAAATGGTATGTCACTGTATATTTTTTCATCACTTTGGTATGTCGGGGCATATTTTTTCTTCACGACGGTAACTAACGATTTCGCACGTTCTCATGTAGCCTCTTGCTCATAGTCCTCTTCTTCGTATTCGAAAATTCACCGCTTTACACCGGACATTCAATAAGTATTGTTTTGGTCGAGTTCGATTTAGAAGATGTACTCTCCGGTTCGACCGGCCAGAAATTTCAGTGCATCTGTTGAATGTGCACCAGAAGATCTCTTTTGGTGAATTTTCGAACACCACGACGAAGAAAAGTTTATAAATCGACGAAACTCTTCCGAAAGGTACAGTCAACAAATATCAATTTACAGTTTTTATTTGCAGAGAAAATTATTTTTCCTTTAAAATGTTCGCACCATGCAGCAACTTTTAAAAGAAAAGTAAATATGTGCTATCTTGGTCACTCCGGTGGTTAAGAGGATGTAGCTTGATTTTCAAGAAGTTGTATTTATATATGTGTGCATGTGTGTGAGTGAGAAATAGTGATTACTAAGTGATTAATTTTTTTTAATTTGGTTTTATGCATGTTTGTATGCATATGAGTGAATGAAAGTGAGAACTAACTGGTATATTTTTCTGTAATTTTTGTTGTATAGTATTTATTTATATTCTAGTACTTTTATATATAATATGTAACATTTATTTATGAAATTTCTTCATTTTGAAACTGTACTGGTAATGGGGTCTAGTGTAAAAAAAGGCGACTTTGAAAACGTAAATAAATAACGAAACAATTAGAAACTAACCTCAACATATTTGAACTCGAAAATGTTACGTTCTTGAAGAGGGAAATGTATGAATTGAATAAACATCCCTTAAGTACATTCTGACAGAGATGCGTTGAGTAGCCGGTGTTTTACCGCAGTAAAAATTTTCAACTCGACTTTCAATGGAGAGGGTTTCAAATATTTTCCTAAATAAATGTTCTTTAGGAATTCCCTCCTAAAGTTTTGTCTTTATATGTCCTTACATATTGTATTTTTTACCCGCATATCACCAAATAACAGCATTCATCTGCTACACCGAGTGACTATATCACTGTCCGGGAAAAAAGAGGGAAACCACTTCACGATAATAGACGAGAATCGATTATAATCGATAATTTCTTGCAGTTCACAGTTACTCTTCGATCGGAATAGTGCTAAAAAATGTGGTGTTTGTTATAAGACTCCTGGAGTTATTTCGGGGAACCGCGGTGAACGTAAATTACGAGGGTTATATATTTCTTTTTAAACCTCCGTTGAGTTGTAAAAAAAAAAAAGGAATGAATTTTAAAATTGTTTTACTGTAAAATATACTATATATTGAAAAGTAGCTGAAATATGAACACCACGCAGATTGAGAATTTTGTGCCGGAGCACCAACTTTCCAATACCCTCTGTAAAAAAAGTTGCCATCTACCTATTGAACCTTTTTATGGTGTCCCGCAGTTCTCCATTGTTGTTAAAACGTCGTCTGCCTGTAAAAATCGAATGACTCCACGCAGTTCGTATCTAGCTATACAGTTTACTGTCGCAGACATGATGACATGCCCGTAACCACGCCTCAACTGATGAATTGGTTTGGCTACTGAATATGGTTGGTGGAAATGGGGCGAACAAAAGTGTTGTGTTGTCATTCGCTTACTATCGCTTCGTGGACACACTGCTAAAAATTTCCGCAAATTCTCGGGCATATTTACACAAAAGTACTGTAATTTTCTGAAAGTGGCTTCTGTAATTACGGAAGTTTGTCCGTATTGTCAGTTTACGGATGCTTGACCTTAACTTTCCATAAATTCATGAAAATATGTTTCTGCAATTTTAAAGCATATTTTATTGAGGTTAGGTAAGTCAGCTTTTTGTCTCGTCGACAGCGAGGTCATTAGAGACGGTATGTTTTATTGAGTTTCTTTAATTAATACTAGTTTTAACGATCACTATGATTCCTAGTGTTAATGTGAATGCAAACTGGTGCGAAACGAAGAAAAGAGAAGGCAACCTAAGACAAGAAATGCTAAGAGCTGCTTCCCGTAGTCCACACTTTACCGCGAAGAGAAAAGATGCGGGATGACGAGCAATACAGCCAAGGATTCGTATCACGCATGGGCAAAGGGTGGAACAGCCCGGTTAACTGGCCGAAAGTGTTCCGAGGAAGCCACATATATCTTCTATTATTCTCGCTTCTTTATCCTGCAGTGAGCGGCCATGCATGTCACTACATGGAACTTATCACAGCTGAAAAATAATCGCACCACATCTCTCCGATACGCGCCAGTTGGTATGTGCCTTTATTTGTATAGAGTATATAGAGTAAACAACTTTTCTCATAGTGGCATTGATGAAGTTCTGTAATATTAGAGTGTCGAAAACAAAGTTTGACTTTTATAAAGTTAGCCTCTTACCACTGAATGGAACTCGATTATTTATTGACTATCTGGTAACTGTGGTTCAATGGTTAGTGTGTTTGCCTAATAAGGTCGTGGGTTAGAGACATTTTCAGGTTGCTATACGTTACATCAAAATCTCAAGAGAACATAGCCAAGAAGAATAAATGATACTTCTGGAAAATTGAGTGCCAGTAATTTAAAAGAAAGTTAACTTTTGTGAGGATAATGGATAGTCCGCAATTTTATGGAGGATTTTGTGATAAAGCAAAACAAGGTCCGTGATTTTACGAAGGCTTCTGGAAAATTTATTACCCGTACTTTTCCGTAATTTCACGGAATTTTTTTCTAACAGTGCATGCCATGAAGTAACCAAACTGCAGTCACAACGTATGATGCACCTCGTACGCGTACCACGCCCAAAATGTTTAAACGAACAAGACTGAATAGGTAGGTGGCACCTTTCTTTGCAGATGGTATTGGAAAGCTGGTGCGTTAGTACAAGTGTCTCAATCTGCGTGGTTATTATTTTGAAACATTGCTGAAATATGTACGTATATTTTGTCAGTACAAGCATTACACAGCTCATTCCTGTTCTTAGTTCTTTTAACAGCCCATCGGAAGTTCATACAAAAATTACTCTCGTGTAATGACAGGCCCAGGAATGAGGAACGCAGTTTCCCCACTACGCCAACTCGATGACTCACCATGCCAGGAGGTCCGGTGAGCGTGTGTGTCTTGCCGCTGCCGGTCTGCCCGTAGCAGAAGGCGGTGCAGCTGAAGCCCTCGAGCGCCATCTCTATGAGCCTCTTGACTCCGGAGAACTCGAGCACGTCCTCCTGGGTGGCGCCTGGCTCGAACACCACGTTGTACGAGAACACCCGTGGCTTGTGCGCCGAGCCAACCTCGCCTATCTGCAGCACCAGCCCACATCGCTTGGCTTCACCACTTAACACTAATCAGTAAGGGACAGGAAAATTCCGCGAATTCAATTACCTGCATGTTAGAATCAACTATTCTATACATACTTAAGTCCTGACTATTTGTCCACAAGCTGCTACTCAGTGAAACAGCAGACAAAGAACGAATAGACGGGGCTTGAGTATGCATAGGACAATGGATTCTAGCCTGCGGGTCAATAAATTCGCGAAATTTTCCTGTCCATCAGTAGGGACCCTGTTTTTCGCGAAAATAATTTTGCCCCACTTTGTTTCGGTGCCTTAACTGCAGTTCTGCTTCTTGGTCAGTGACAGGTAGAGACATGAACTTTTCGCGAAAAGAATTTTGCCCCACTTTGTTCCAGTGCCTTATGTGCACGTCTGCAGTTCTGCTTCACATATATTGGCAGCGTGCCTTTGAACTGTGACGTTTCTCATTTGACTGTACCAATCACAATAAGGTTACTGTAACACCACACGTCTGTGATTTGCGTGTAAAACCCCACGACACA
>PNEQ01127334.1:0-60024 GCA_003012365.1 Medauroidea extradentata | reverse complement strand
CTTGTTGCAGCTTTTTAGGACTTAACTTCAAAATATATTTGGCACACTGATTTAGCAAAGGTAATAAGTATCTACGGTTAGTGCTTATTTTAGTGAAAATAGACTGTGACAATCTCAGTGGTCCTGGAGTTCTCATTGCTAGCTACCGGTGCAACATTTAAATTAAGCATATCGAGGATACACTTGTACTTCTAGCGCCAATTTCTGTTTCTGCACCTATTCAACTCTGTTCCATGTGGGTCACAGCAGTGTGGTGGGTTGTAGTATAGGATGCTGTTGTACCAGTCTGAAAAAAATTCGAGAACAAGCCCTTAATGTCACCTCCCAGGGTTCAGGACTAGGTATTGTGTTTCACCCTTGCACCCCTGCATATGCGGGAGGCAATGGCAAACCACCCTCGCAAAGCAGCTCCAGGTGTCCCCTTGAGGCCGTTTACTTCCAGAAACAATTGAAAAATACACCGTAAAAATATTGTTCAAATCGTTAAAATTATTTATTGAGTTCAGATGTCCCGGAGCAACACTAGTCTTTGGTAGCAGAACGCTGGGAATATGCAGACGAATTAGGATGGGGGATGGTCTGAATTAAGGAAGCATGTAAATATTTTCCCTTCAAAAACAGCATGGCTCAACTGGAAATCATAACGGTGTCCTCCCGGATGTGAGCCTATTGGATCAAGTGATCGCTTCGCTGGGGTATTTTAGAATATTTAAAATATCCTAAACTAGTTTTAAGGAAATATCTTCTTGGGTATACTTCTGCAATTTTAATATTTCACTGTGTTCTTCCAATAATTTATTTATTATGGATATTTTGGTTTAAATATACCGAAAAGTTGAAGCCAAATTAGTGTATTTTAAAATACATATTTATGTAGTGGAAGAAAACGTGTTAATTCATAATGTATAAGGTTTCTTCAAATTGACATTGTTGTATGTCTGTCACATTACCTACACCTAAAAGAGACGTGACATTTACAACACAGCACAAACGGAATCAAGGAATTAAATACGAGCTGCTTGGTGTTAATAATTTTCTTTTTTGCCGTAAACAGCAGGTACCGTAAATCAGTATAATAGAAATTGCAGGTAGCGTGAAGCTCTGTCTGCTCGCAATTGCTTTAGATGATTTTACATGGTTTGAAAACTAGGGGCTGCGATGGTCGAAGGGTAAAGGTGGATTCACAATGCCCCGACGAGGTTTATACAACAGCTCCGACACAACAATTCTTTAAGTAAGACAGCCACGACGATTCTAGTAGCGTTCACAATACTCCGGCGTGCCGACATGCGGCTCGTCGTGATACGGCTGTCGGCAGAACCAAAGAACAGAATGAGAGAGCAAGTGAAAGACTTTGCTTTGGTCAGCGCTTAACATAGGGTTCTTTGGCGCTGGTGGTGGGGAAGGGGGTGACATGATGTGAGAATGGAGCAGCGCCGGAATGAATGGTCGGGGGAAACGGGAGATCCCCGAGAAAACCCGCCGACCAGCGGCATCGTCCGGCACGATTCACACAGGCGAAAATCCGGGTATCGACCCCAAAAAAGTAGAAGCCATCATATTTTATTGAATGTATTATTTCATTATTGTTTCGTGAAAGCACGAATAAAATTGTTAAAAAATATATATTGTCGCTAAATAAAAGGCAACACGAACGTGATGCATTATGATCTTCGCTAAAATGAAAGTACTTTTAGATAAATAAAAAGGTCGTCTATTCACAATCAACCTAGTTGTTGCTTTGTTTATAAACAACGTATCCGGCGCGAAAATTAAATGAAGTTAAGGTACATTCGGTGAAGTTAATCTGTTTTCAAAGTGCTATTGTAAACAAAACATTTTATACAAGTGAAATTGGACTTGTCGGGCTGTGAATCCACCTTTAGATCTCTCGCCTCACACCTCGGCGACCCGAGCCCGGATTTTTTGCATGTGCGGCAGACGTTTTTATCGAGGTGTTCACGATTCCCCCGCATTCCCATTCGTTCTCTGCTCCACACTCATCTAACCCTCACATCATCCATTCCTCGGGCCGGAGGGGGGTGGGGGACTGTAATGACTCGCTTGTCGAGCAGCCGGCTCCCTCTCACTACCATTGTCACACTGCCAGAAGACAGGATACACATTGTGGTTTTCATTTTCAAGTACTTTGAAAACTAAGCAATCTCTGACACTAAGAATTTATTTCTTTGACCTTGCATTTCATGTTTTGGGATTTCAAAGGCTGATTAGCTAAAGCCCACTATACTTAATTTTTCGTCTAGGTTGTGTAACTTTAGCTTATAAACGAGTTAAGTTGTCTTATGTTATGGGAATTAGTTTTCCTGATATCATTTTCAGAAATAAGCGGGTTATTAGTCAGTTCCATAGAAACAAAGTGACCGTTTTTCCTCAAATGTCACTCGAAAATACGATCTTTTTAATTTTTATTTTGTACTTTTCGGTACGCGACACTCATTACCATTTTCGAAAGATTTTATGTATTTACCCAACTGTATATCTTCTACAGTGTTTAGAGCAATAAAATACGTCTGTGAAATGTTTGCTTGGAATCGTAAGATACACGCGAACTGATCCAATTTGCTCAAAATCATGTTAAAGCAAGCATTGCTAGTTTTACTGGGGGTTCAAGGTACTTAACATTCATCTCCCTTGACAGCTTTACACGGGAAAGCTTGTTGGTTGGCTGTTGGACGTCACTGTGATTAATATATATTTGTTGTCCAATTTGCTGTCCGTGTTTTTGGTCTTGTTTTTATGTTTCAGAAACTGCCAATATTTCGTCTTAGACGGGTTTATTTCCCAGACTTGGTTGATAGGAGGGCAGCTGTCAATGAAGTGGAAAGAAGGCCGAAAGACACGTTGAGATATATGGCAATTGTATATTCTGTTCTAGCACGGGAAGTACTACGAATGCTTGTAGTCTGCCTAACGGCTGGGGCAGGTGTTAGCCTCCGATATATCGCGTTAAGCTCATCCAAGGAAAATTATTGTTTTCTTCTGTGCCATCATATGTTGCTTTATCTTGTGTCAGTCACGCTGTCGTTGTGGTATTCTATATAGCGTGTAAAGTCTCGGTAATTGTCTGTGCTCTCTTGATTGTTGTGCCCTAAGTCTTTCTTCGTTAAATGCTTGTTTTCGGGTCTTGTGAAATTTTGTTTTGCATTTATTATTCTGGTATGATATAGTTGCTTATGCCACTTCTGCACTTCATTAATTTTATTTATGTGGTGACTTCAAGCAATCTTAACTCAATTCTACTTTGCATTCCTGTCTCACTCTTGGTTTTCTGTACGTAATAGTGCTGCTATGGCGTATCTTCAAAATATTTCGTTTAGTAGTTTAAATATTTTTCTTTATGTTGAGTTTGTTTATTTCATCGTTGTAACCGATTTTATTAAAAAAAAAAAAAAAAAGTAGAATTTTTTTACGAGACTTGCTTGGGGTGAAAAAAATTATTCATTATATTTTAGGTTGTACCATTCAGTAAGTAAATATTTGTAATAACAGTAATTTAGTAATATTCCGGCTTCTTTCGAAGCTCTACGGATATTAAATAAATTGTCTTAGTGACATACGTATTATGAATGCGTAGATAATATTTATACCTCTATATTCTCGTGCGAAATCGTTACAAGTGAATGCTAGGAAGGTTCCTTAATGTATATAGACCATGACCGATTTCACTCACAGCCTGTACTTGTGTATAGTTCTGTATAACCGTCTCTAATGACCTACGAGACGTAAAGACAAAGATTTTTTTTTTTTTTTTTTTTTTTTCGTGGATGAAGGTTTGAAACTCCGAAATGAATGTTTTCCGGTTTTAAGTAACCTGGGCAGTATAAAATCCAAACCAGAATTCATGCAAATGATAGTGAGCTCAGTTATATTGATTTTATAATATATGTGAGAAATTACAGCCTTCATCGAAAGGTCAGTGAATTTTTTTTTTTTGCTATATTTTTATATTTTAATTGTAAATACTTTGTTCGCTGGCTTGTTTTCGTTGTGACTTTATCTCTATTACCACTCAGAATATAACGATGTAAAACACAGAAACGCATTCGCTCTTGGTACGCTGACCCGAATTCTCTTTATTTTTACATAAACCATCCGTTTAGGCTTGGCCAAGTATTGTTGGTAGTTTTGTTAGCATGCTGCCTTGTTCCTCCGTTCCTCACTATCCGACTTCAACTGGTTGGCTCTTTTGTTTATTTATCTATTTTTTGCTCTTGCAATTCAATACATTACTTACAAATGAAGGAAAATAATAACGTAAGTCTTAAGTGGGGCCCTGTAAGCCTCAACTTGTGCAATTTTAATTGTTATAGTTTTCCGTGTAGCCAGATTTCTTTTGACAAGTTCACTTGTATACTGCGATGAAAATTATAAATTATTTTACACTCGTAGTTATATATAGGCCTACACCAATAATGTCTAATTTTTAAATTTTGTGTATAGTAATGTCAAAAAATTTAATATCATACAGGATTTTCTAAATTTTGTTTCATAAATGTAGCAGTTTTATTTTATACGTTTTCTGGGATTGAAGTATCACCAGAATAAATTAGAAATTTAACTTGACTACACTGTATCCAAAAGAAAACATAGCGTTTTTAAATTACACAATGCAAATATATCATAATTCAAATTTAAAACATTTATATTCAATTCATGCATTCATTGTAAAATACCAATAAATAATCATCTGGATATGACCAACCTAGTGGTCTGAATAATAATAAAAATAAAAAAAACATTTCAACGGTAAAGAACACAAGGAAAACTTGAATGAAACAAGTTTCCAACCTTTGTGGAGTTCAGCACTAAGACAAGACAAATGTACACGGAAAAACAGTAACAGGATATACAAAAGAGCCAACACAACGAAGGAGGAAAAAATAATGATTTAAATAAATCTTATTATATTGTAATTATAATAAATTTAGAATAAAGTTGCAAGAAATAACAATTTCGGTTTACAACAAGCGATTAAAACTGTGAATATTTGTCCTAAAGAAACCGCTCAAGGAAACCATATATTGGCATTTGGCAAGATTTTCAGACTTATGTAACGTAAGTCGGAGGCAGATGCATCACTTGAACAATTCTAAAGCCATAATGTTTTAATAAAGGTGTAAAAATATTTTGATAGGATACAACTTTCGTAAGACATTTCTGTACGAGAGCAATGAGCTATAAGTTTCTTTAAAAAAAGTTAAAACATTAATTAATGGAAGTAAAGAACCTGTAAGACTGGCATATTTCACCAGCTGGCAAGTTACCTTACACATAAATTATTTAAGATAATTCTCAGCTAAATACATTTGTCCGAGTAATTTTATTAAATTTGAATGCTTTTCAGTTCTACATTGTATTCAGCAGGCATTTTCAATGATCAAAATACAAAAAATTCTGAATATTCTTCTGTTCTGCATTGTCAATCAAAGGGGTTATGTTTAAGAAGTTGAGATTTCTATTACGAGCGAATTTACATCGATTCTTTCTGCCATATAAATTAATATTTTCGTGCCGTTTACAAACCTTTATTCGTTCATGTCTTTGAATATTTCTTGCAATGGGACAGAACGACAAACTGTACTATTGTGGACATACGACACTGGAATAATATGTCGTCCGAGAAATCTTAGAATGAGACTAAGAAAAACAAAAAACGAAAAACGTTTTCGTTTATTGTTGTTTGTTTTTCTTAGATTCATTCTAAGATTTCTGGCACGACATATATCGCAATGGCGTATGTCCACAATAGTACAGTTTGTCTTTATTCGTTCGTTTTAAAAACATCGGCTGTATAAATTTAATCACTAATAGTTTTCATCGCAACTCTTCTCAAACAACAATTTCCTTTTTATCATTTAATTACTAAAATATTCATGTATATTTCTTACCAGTTACAATTTTATATTCATTTACATCATTTAATCGTTGTAGGTACTAATATGTAACATTCTAATACCATAAAACTCAAAATTTTATTTTTCGTCGTTGATAGTTTCTACGAACCTGTACTATGTTCAAGACAAAACAAAATAATTCATAATACTATTTACTAACTACATTGGATATTCCAAGCACTTAATTTCTTTTTGGCTTGAACACCGAGGGTGAAAATTAATATCAGACCGTTCATCGCCGTTTCCCAAACTAAAATTTTGGTATGCTTTCTCAGCTTTCTTCTAGCATCCATCTCATTATTTTATAAGAAAATGGATATAAAAAAGATTTGAAACATAATGGTTGCTAGAACAGCAAGCTTCTGTCACACCTACGTTGAGTGCAACATAAAAAATAGCAGCAAATGAGATCGTACCAAACTAAGTAAAAAACACTCAAGAGTATACAATACGAGAGGATGAGTCGGTAGCCTTAACATACGCAAGCAAAGGCATGGTTCTTATTTTTGTCACTTTTTTAAAATTATATTGACTAAGGCAATTAAAGTAAACGAATATCAATGCTAGCTGTTCCAGTATGTGAAATGTACGTTAAATATTTTAAATTTTTTGGACTCCGTTCTGCCCCTCTCTTCCCCGTTTTGCACACGACAAAATTGTCTGGAACAAACCTTAGCGAGCGCATTCACAACCTCTCACCAATATTTTGGTAGTCTGTTATGGCTTTCTTCCCCCCACACAATATCTTGACAGAACCCTTGCAGGCGGACGCACAACTCCTCTTCAGCGGTTTTTTTTGGCTAGATTTTGGGTACCTCGTTCTGCTGCTCTATTCCCTTTTGTAAGTTTTTTTTTTTTTCAAAGAAACGTTTATGGTTACGTATACAACATTTCACTAAAGTTTCTGTTTTATTAATTTACCTTATTTTTTGGTACCCCGTTCTTTTTTAATAGTGATCGCATGAACGGTATAGGAACGCACACGTTACAAACACACACACATTAATTTTTATATATGCGAAATTTCTTTATTTTCTTTGAAACCTTCAAGCAGATCGTTGTGCAGTAGAACGTCGACAGATTAATAAAATATTGAGCAACAGAGCTTAAGTGTAGGAAATATAATTATGTAAAGGTAAACGACGTCTGTAACTTGCAAGGCATCGGAGTTGTGAACCATTTTGCCAAGTTTTTAATAACGCCGATAGTGACAGCTGTCGAGAATTAGTATTTACGTATTCTTAAACGAGGTTATTTAATTCAAAATTATTCTACAAATTACCGGTGTCAGGATTTATCCGTGAGAAATATTTGGAGGCGTACAAAGCAACATAATCTCGTGCCTTAGCTTGTGGTTGTTTTACAGTTGTTTCATGTCTGTTCCAAAGAGATACGCGTTGCGGGAAAAAATCGCATATATCGTCGGAAGACATATTAAAGACAGCGAGTTTACTTGATGGTGATTATGGTCTCTCTTTGGCAGCACATCCTGCAATCAGAGACTAGTGGCATCGATTAGTAAATAAATACGCGACAAAGGTATCTCAGGGTAATTTCAAATACTGCGACAGTTAAAATCCATTCCTCTTTAATGAAACTCGAGGAAAGTATGGAGTTATGTAACAGGATGATTCACTAAAAAATGATGAAGCCAACTTAAGATACCAGTTAGGCCGAGACAGTGGTTAGAACGCTCACCTTTCAACAAGGTGATACGAGTATGATTTTCGGCGAGATCGATATCCGAATTTTTGCTCGTGGGAAACGTGACGAATGTTACCGTTGGCTAGTAGGGTTTCTCTGGGCACTCCCGTTTACCCTGACCTTACATTCTGTCGTCTGGGCTTCATTCTATGGTATCTAGGTTTGTCAGATGCCTACGGTTGCCTAGTCAGAATTCTGTTCTCTGTGTGGTGCCACGCCCTTGAGTACCCTCTCCATACTTTAGTTAATCATTTATTTGTCGGTTATACACATGTATCTACTCTCTAAATAGAAATAAGTGACGTGGAGAAATATCATTATATTTCTATATTACAGTAACCAATACAAAAAATCGTTTTACTACGATTTACACGATTGAAGAGATTTATAAAACAACTTCAGCTTGATATCGATTCTGTGGCAGTAAACTGAGTTTGATAGAAAATCGAGTATACGGCCTATTATTTGTACGGACTATACCCCAGCAAATATAGCTTGATAGAGACCTTAAATTCACTAAGCTTTTTGCCATATCCACAGTACAGGAACCTCTCCGTACAGTCTATACATAGTAGTCTCACTTGAAACTTTTAAACCTTATTTCTGTGCATAATGATTTAGTACTGTATTCCTAGCTTGTGCGCCCAGCAGTCACAACAGGTTCCGTGGTGGTGTAGTAGCCAGGCAACATGCCTCCCACCACAGCAAACCGGGTTTGATTCCCGGACGTGACATCGATTTTCGCAAGCGGTAAACGTGGCCGTTGGAATGCGAGTTTTCTTGGGGTTCTTCCGTTTCCCCGTCCTTAGTATTCTGCCGTTGTTCCATGCTCATATCACACTCATCAGCGCTTAATGCATTGCTGTTGGCGCTGATGAAAAAATCTCTTCACTTCAGTATTACACAAAACTTGTTTATTTTCTAGTATAGCGCTCTTCAATGCACGCAGCATCGCGACACGGCCAAATGTATATACTTGTAAACTGTGATTACGGGACTACCTGTGCTAGAGGCGCCACTCTGTAAAAAAAAGTTTTTAGTTTTAGCACATAAATGTACAGGAATATTAAGAAAGTATTTATGGCAAAATTGTTTCCCACAGATCATTAGTAGCGTTCCAATATACTTCCACGACTCAAATATATATTCATGTTACCAGACCTGTGTGGTAAGAATTCTGATAATTTACTTTATGTACAAACTGAAGCAGGGTATGTGTCCCATACTGAGTACGGTTTAAAACTTCCAGTATTATTTAGGAAGTTTTTTTTACAGTGTACGTATTTCGATAACTACGTTTATCACAAAGCGTAGAGGAAATAATTGAGCAAATAAAAACTTACAGCGCTCTTTTTCATTGTGGTGTAATGTTTCCTATTTGCATAGCCCTTAACTCTTAACTTCAACATTATGCTGATATATCAAAATAGCTCAAAAACAACTACAGTCAAGAAAATACCATAACTTTTACTCGTTAAGATACTTATTTTTAACATATGTTTAGTTAAACGTTGAAGTAATATTTACATACATTTTATCAACTCCTTCAAATTTAAATCATTGATGGCAGCTGACTTGACTCAGTAGTTACGAAACCTGTGCTGACTGTATTTCGAAGGAAACATTTTTAAATCGTGTCACATCGACCAGAGGAACCTGTTTTCTTCAGGGCAGTAACATTTTGCATAAAATCAAAGTATCATTTAATTACTGAATGTGGTTTGCGTTAATGCTACGAACACCTTTAATAATATTTCACAAATGACGAAAAAATGTCCAAACTGGTTTTTAGTACTGTAATCACTTTTCCTCCCGTAAATCCCCTCAAACAGTGAACGTGGTGATATTTTTCGTATACCGTTTTGGAGGTTACGGCCATAATTAGTTTGCTCAGAAATGCGAGCTGAGTGAGAAAGTTAATCTTAAAGTGAGAAAATGAATTCAGAAATTACTTGAAAGTTGTCCGGTAATCGGGCAGCAGCAACTTAGTACGACCAGTAATCGAGTAAGTCAAACCAATAATTACTGATTATTTTCTGTTGAAGCAACAATTTCTCTTGTAGTTAAACAAGTGTTCTCTATTGCAAGAATTTATTATATTTTACAGAGCTGAATCACAAACATCAGCGACAAAAGTTCATCAAATGTAGAGTGGAAATTCTAAATGATCTAAGTGCCAAAAGACACTGAATTTAGTCAGTTACATCAAAATGAACTATGTGCCGGTGCCTGTGTTTTGCTGTTAGATCTAAGTCCCAGTAACGGTCTTAATAGTTTTTATGATAGTTGAAAGATTGCAGGTCCCATATGTAAGCACACTCTTACATTGCTGTTTTTCCCTTTTAATCGAAAACATTTTTTGGCACTTATATCATTTACAATTTCCACTCTACAATTGGTGTTGCGCTGTAGTTGGAAACAACCCATTTGACTGCTGTTATCATGTTCTGCTTGGACTGTCATGAATACAGTAGTTTGGCTAATACAGGCGCATTTCTTTTCGTTGCACGTGACATCACCGTGACGAAGTAAATACAGTCTCAGGTAGAAAAAGACTTCCTAGTTTCAAAATCGAGTGTCCTTTTATTTATTTCTCACTAATTGCTACAGTTTCCTTTACCACTTCTTCTACTACACCTCCCAGCACAAAGTTCTCATCTCTGTGTTCTTCAGGTTGGCACTAGGGTATAGGGTTTGTTGGCACTAGAGGTCGAACTTCTCTGTACTCCTCCAGGTCAACCCTGTCTATGACGGTGGCCCAAGAATAAATCCAATTTTTTTCCAGACACTTTCCCACAGACTTTGCCACTTAAGGAAAGAAAGCTCATTCCTCAATGAAATTCTACTAGGTAAGTAAACAGCGGACAAGACAAGACACGCATGTATATATGTGCAAACACGATGCCTGGTACTGTGCTTCATAAATAGGTTTGCGAGTATTCAAGAACGAAAATTTTAAAATATAGACATTTTATTTCCCAAATTTAGAAGGTATTTAAATTATTATTAAGAGTCAAGCTCATAACATGACTGCAAATCTTAATTAGATAGTGCTATGCATCAACACGTTATGCACCAATTTTTAGTTTTAAGTAAAACGAGTTGATTGGTTTTCCGTTCTGAAACAGGCATAAAAAGTAGTGAAGTCCTTTTTTCAGTTGTTTCAAATTTTGACTTCATATGACTAACATACTTTTTGTAAGACTTTTTCATAGTTGAGAACTTTTAAACATGCTTTACTCAAAACTAGCAATTGGTGCATTGTTGGTTCGTGAACACCTTCCTAATATTCTTGGAAGGAAAAGAGGAACCAATAAATGTAATTGCTGATATTGTAAGAAAAAAACCTGTCGTCGGTTTTAAGATATTCTTTAAACTAGTATTTGTAATAGAAACTTATTTATTTGTTTTAACGGGACTATCTAGTTAAATTTAAGAATCAATTGGCATCGCAACATGGAATAACGGAAATTCTCACCCAAATAAAAGACGAATTTATTATTTTTAAATACCGAAGCCAACGGAGAGGAACCTAGTTATATTTGGAATACAATTCAACACATTTTTCGCTGACACCACGTCATTTTAGGACACTTTAAGTTGCCATACTCAACACAAATATTGTTATTTGAATATATACTGGGCGAGATTCATTGCCCTCAGCAATGACGTCGGAGATCTCCGCCGTTCTCATTCTGGCGCGTCTCCATTGATCCATGCTCCATGCTTCCAACAGTGTGTGCTGCGCAAGAGATTGTGTCGTGTAAGAATACTTCACTGAAAGAATATTTCCTAAGTAAACGTTCCTTGACAAATTATTGAGTAGCGAACTCAATATTATTTTTGGTGACCCCAAATTTTTTGTGGTTACAACAAAATTATTTATGGTGAACACACAAAATATTTAGTTGGGTCAATATTAGCAAACCATTTTGTAGCTACCCCCAAACATTTTGTTTTCGTGTTGTGACATTTCAACGAATGAAGAGATTTTGGTCAGTGCTTAGGTCTTTTTGAGGTTTGTGACTGTGAGGAGTGACATAATGTGAGCGTATAGAGCGGCGCCGGAATGTGGGTGCGGGGGAAGAATAAGATCCCCAAAAAATCCCACCGACCAGCGGCATCGTCCGGCACGATTCTCACATGCAAGAATCCGGGGACCAACCCCGCCGGGAATCGAACACGGATCTCCTTGTTGGGAGGCGAGTGATCTGACCACTTGGTCTTCGTTGCCCCTTCTTTATGACAGTTGAGTTGAAAGTTCTGCGCACAGCTGTTTCTACATATACAGTAACTTTTACCCTTGCTACAGGTGATTTATGCAAGAACACACTCACTCAGCTAACTGCCAAACTGCCAAGTATTCAAATAAAACGTTTCCCCATGGTAAGTGAAACTAAACGGCAGTCCTCAAAACCGCCAAAAACTTAAATAAATAGGCTATGTAAGACTATGTTGACGGGAACCTACACTTCTGGGCCACTACGTACAGAGAAATATCTTATCTCCTGCCGTGTTGTTAACTGTGTGGCTTGGCACTAATTGATTTACACCAAGCTTACTAAATGTAAGGTAAATGGGCTTTGTCACGTTGACAGCGAGGTCATTATAGACGGTGACATACAACTAGGGACAATGCCAGGAGCTGGGGAAGGAGTCAGCCATGGCATTTGTTAAAGGAACCATCCCAGCATTCGCCTGGAGCGATTTAGAGAAACCACGTAAAACTTAAATCAGTATGGCCGGAGTCGGGGATCGAACCCAGGTCCTCCCGAATACTAGTTGAAGTGTTGCCGTTGCGCCACCTCGCTCGGTGGCAGTGGTGGTTCGAAGCCGCCCGCCCGAGGCGACCATTGTCCACTGTCCACCTTCAAGGTACCTACAACACGAGTTGGGTTACCAGGTATTTTACGTTTTCACAGTATTCTCTTAACTGTTTCAAGAAGTTGAAACGTTAATTCACCAGGGGCAATAGGCTCTTTCTCCACGCGTGTCAGTAAACAATTGCTGAAAACTTTCTTGATTAAAAACCTGGCGAGTACGTGTTTGCTAAAGTTTGGCGCAGTGTTGTTTGGTAAAATTGTATAGTTTTGTTGCAATTTGTACGCGCTGTATAGTGGCTTCAAAGAACGAAATTCATAGTTTATAAACACATTATGTTCCCGAACGATGATATTATGGTTATAACGTGTTTAAACCAAAGACGTTGTAAAAGAACCAGACTACGCTACTCTTTTGTTACATGACCATATTGAACGCTGACATATTGCAGGCGAAGATAGGGAATTGTGTACTTTAGCGAGGGTGGGGGGTAACGATTTATTCTCCAACAAAATAACTTTGGTATAGGACATTACATGTTACGGGCAGCAATATAGCACCGTTCAATTTGGTAACATATAGGGATAGGCCGTCAACATTGGTCTTGCACCCCTTGGTTTAAACATGTGGACGATATGTTATGTGAAACTCAAACACCCTTGGGTTTAACCGTCCGTCAGTTGGAAGAGACGCCTGCCGAGATGGCGAGTCCTAGGCAGAGGGTCTCAACGCACCATCGAGAGATTCATTCAACAGGGTAGCCGGGGGTCAGTGATGATAGGTCGCGGACACAAGTCGATATAGCCGGCAACTCCCCGCCACTTAGCATAATTATACAAGCACAGCATCGCGGTGTCTGTGAGGTCTGACTATCGTCGCCCGCGCAACAATTACAACTGCCTCTGGCTGGGCCAATCATTCACTCCCGCTCCCCTGCCTCCTCCGCCCGTGAGTCGACCACGCCAGCAGGAGGTCGCAGGTTCGATGCCACTACGAGGAAGGGCCCATCAATACGCTCAGCTAGAGCCACGAGATCTTGTCTTACATTTATTATACCCCAACTCTTTTATATTTCTGTTTTCAGATTTGTTTTCAGGAGGTATGACATACAGTGTAATTTATTTCTTGAAGCACTTAATGTATGACTGTTGTTTGGAACATCAGGCAATTAATTTATAATTCGCGGAGAGTAGTTAATTATACAGTCTGCGTACCACCCGGGTGGGTATGAATTTTTCGTCCTGAACGATACGGACACAGCGGAAACGTAGTTGCTAAATATGTTATTCTGGTTAGTATGAGCGTCAACACATTAGCGACGTCGTAACGTTTTTATCTGCACGGTGAAGTAATCATAGCTTAAGTGTGGACTGTACCTACTCCCTCGCGCGTGGAAAAATAACAGCTTATCACATTAACAAATTGAGGGGAAACTGTCATTACACAGCCAAGTGTAAACATTTGCCTGAAACAAAATATTTTCTTCGAAAGATAATGCACAAGTATCACTCTGAGGATATTCATGAAAAATCAATATCACCAGCGTACATACTAATAAAGTATAGTGCACATGGAGAATGCGATGAAAGAAGAAAATTATTTCTCGTAAGCCTGATTTTCTCAAAGAAACAACTGATAAGCAATGGGTAAAGTGTCTACATTTCAACGTAACTAACGGCGTAAGGGAACGGAGGAGTGATATGTGCGTGAGTGGGCTTTGTTGATTTCTGAGAGACGATCTGCTTGCGATCATAACATCTTAAGAGAAAAAATAATAATTTTTCGGTAATAGTAAGTATTTTCCCGTTAGACATTGTACTATTAATACTTAAACCCCTACGTTAAAATCTTAAAAATTTGATTTCTTTAGTAACTATTATGTTCTACAATTTCAGTCAGTACATGCATTGAAAAGACATTTCTGAATTATTTTTGCATCTCAAGTAATAAAAAAATGTGGTGTTAAATACTTTTCACCTACTATTTTTATACTGCATTTGAAATCCAAGAATTTATTGCTAAAATTATATTCAGCATTGCCGCTCTGGAAACATTATATTAAAAAAAATTTAATAACGTCGTCTTTACATAACGCAAGTATTAAGTGTTGAAAGTATTTTATGCCGGTTCAAAATATATGTGAAGTCACAGTTTGGTTTTCATTAGAGTTTTTGAGACACGAACCAATGAACATAATGCATTCAAACTACTTTCAGCAAGTACGAGAATATGAATTAAGTTAAAATTAAACGTCGCACTTTCAACAGCATAAAGGGAATCTGGTAACGATAAATTTCGAGCCATTACCGGTTCGACCTACCCATCACAATTACGATAACTATGGAACCAAAACTTATTCACTAGGAATTTTTGTGTCCTGTCCGTATGGACATTAACAGAGTAGTTTGGTTTAACACAAATAATGTTACCCGCGAAACTGTTGATGAATATTCTGGATTAATTAAATAATTATTGCCACAACTGATGAGTTTTGCACGTAAAAAACTAAACACGGAACTGGTGAAAGTAAAACGAGGTTGGTAGCATTGCAAATGCTGGCAACCAAAGACGCGATATACAAAGGCTCTGGCTGTATTGCGGTAAGGAACATGTTCCTTGTTTAACAGTCTCATTTGCGTGCAGTGGGAAACTTGTTGAATTTGATGACATAGAGACAAACGTCGGAAGAATTTTTAAGTTTTTTTAAGAGTACAAGTTTTATAAAATTTTAAAATTGAACAAAAATATTTTTAAAAGTTGAATCCAGAGGGATGCTGAGATGTTCCATTTAAAACCGGCTTTGGCAGATTCCTTCCCAATTTCGTATGAAAACATATTTTAATATAAATCCATACAAACAATTTCATGCTAATTTTAAGCTTAACGGTATTAATAAACTTTATGTAGACAAATTTATTGCAACAAAAAAATAACAATTTTTTTATCAATTAAAAAAATTATTTTTGACTGTTTACAGCCTTGACGTGCTCGCGACATCGGTGGTAAAATTGTCATTGAGTGTTAACGGCAGTTAATTTTTGTTTCACGGTGTATTTTTCCGCGACCCAGTTATATTCGCTCCATACACACCTTACTGCAAGAATCGTTCAAAGATCACACTGAGTGTGTGTTGCACCGACATAGCAATAATCTGGTAGAAACATGTAAAAACGCCAGACTCCTTGCAACATTTCACCCCTCTCCTCTCCTTCCCCTATATCCTGCGCTCTAATGTAACCGGGTCCAGACTAGACACGTATGTGAAAGGGAACAGCGTTTACTTGTCGGTGGTAGCTGAAAATGGAATTTTCGCGCGCTTTTGGTTATCTGGAAGCTAACATATCCATTGTCGTTCTTAAAAGCTGCCATAAATCAACACATTTTTGGCACCAAGTCAAAGGTCATCTGTGAAAGCTGTTTGGAAAGGCTTCACTCGCCATGAAACCGTGGAATGGGAATAATGATAACTTCACTTCACATTTTTAGTATAATAATAGCTGCAATTTTACGAATAAAACACCATTTTATAACAGTTGGCATTTTATAACCTTTAACTCACTAAAAATTCTGCAGGTGTACAACGCACTAGAAAAGGAACAGACATATTGTACGATATTCTAAATAGAAAGATCGGAGAAATGTCGTCAATAGTAGTTATACTTACAGGAAGTTCTGGGCTCAATGAGAAACCTGAGCGAACTGAGGCCGTATCACAGAATTGAAAGATGTTTACAGAATAGTATCACGAGCAATTTTGGTATACGTAGCTATTGAACAGCGTAGAATTGTGCAGAGATCAAACATATATGTATATGTATACAAAGTTATGTGTGCAGTTTGTGTATAAATTCTTGAGTGAAGTAGTTTTTTAGACTATTGAAGCAGCTTCATAAACACGGTTTTTAAACGTAATGGGAACACGACAAGCAATTTTAAAAAGAAATATGCGACACGCGTGACTTGGCACAGAACCGTTCGTGCCCGAGGACGATTTCCGCATTCGTCTGGAGTGTCGGTAAACTATAAAATAATCCGGACGGTCGAATGAAAATCAAATCTTGTTCCTCCTTAATATTACTTCGGCATAACGTTCGGTCTACTTCATCCCCTATCTCGGGTAAGTAATAAATACTGACTTGCATAACGTTCATAAATATTGTGAAACGTTAATAATTCCTGAGTTATAATTTGAAAGAATATATACATTACAGTAACAACAGCTGTATACAACAACGATGAAGAACCAAATTTACACGAACGTAATATTTCTAATATAAATTAATCGATAGTTTGGACCGGTATAGAGTATACCCACTGCACAGTAGAGTTTAAGGTGATTCCATGGTTAGACTGCTTCTAAAATGAAATTTAAATAAATTAGATCTGTTTGTAACTGAGTACAAGTTAATATGAACACTCGCAGAAGTATTAGCAACTACGCTAACAATGAAACAGTAAACATTATTTCTATGTGCATTTTTAACTTGCACAGTAGAGGTGTGTTTCTTTTCTTTTAAACGTTTTAAATTCGATTTTTGTTTTAGTAATTATATTTTATATTATTTCTAAAAATTTCACATAAATCGACTTCTTTTTTATTTTCGGGATGACAGACAGAAGTCAGAATTAGTAAACTAGCCAACCTACATGCGTGCAATTCTGGAAAGAGCAGTTGGCAAACGTGTTGGTTTGTACGTTTGTCGCGCTCTGGCAACCGAGCGAGATATGTGTAACCTGACACGGGATGGAGGTCCGTGTGGGCAGAACAGCTGACCTGCAGACGTTTATAAGTGCTCCTGGGGCAGTTTGTCTTCTGCCGTGAACCGTGCATACGTCCTCCAGGAGGTAAATAGTCTGTAGTCCATCCAGCAACCACTTTAGGCTGTACTAACACTTACAATTCCTAGTGTATTTTATGCGTGCTTTTCATTTGAAACGCCACCACACTCCTTGCATTCTCTCAGACATAAATAATCAGTGGCCCCGAAAGTATGCCTCCATGCATGCAGTAACACATGATCGCTACACATACTCGCACTCACATTCGTACTCTGCCATTTGGAACAACACTCTCTGACGTCACTTCCGAGCGCGAGTACGCGAGCATGCGTTACCTATTTGGAACACAGCATTAGTATAGTCCCGCTATGAATACCAACCTCTTCAGTAAGAGTTCATACTTTCTCCAGCATTTGATAACGATTCGTCTGTTTTCATAATTAAGGTGAGAAAATATAAATCAGGGATGGAATGTGAAAATTCGGTGATTCCGATGGTTCTTGCCATTGAAGCTGGCAAACGACAAGATTTATTTTTATTGGCGTGTTCAGGTACAATCTACTGCTATGTTCACAGCGTGAAGCTCTTTGAAACTAAGCCTACTTTTTTCGTTCACAAATGAGGAAGTCATTTCATAGTCCAAGAAACCATTCCTTCCTCGTGTAGGTGATTATGCTGGTTTCTTCTTTTTTTTATGTGTAGTCTAGGTTACTGTGCGTAATGTTTTCGATGCGTATTTCCCTTTATTGGAAGAAAAACTATCAGAAAGATTTATTCCTGCCTGCAAAGCTGAACTCATATCAGCTCTGTCGAAAATGTGCTTCTTTTATAATGTAAATAAACAGTTACTAGTGTTACGCAATTTATTTGTAAAACGTGTTTTCAAACTTACTATTCGTCCTTTGAAGATGACATTCTATTTCAAAATAGTAGATGTGTCAGACGATTACAGTCTGTTCGGAAACTCATCTGAAATATTTCGTGAAGCCAATTCGTGAAAGAGATGGCCAAAGAGTATGTGTGTGATTTCACGAAGGATTTATAGGTATTGCCTACATGCCATGCGTTGTCACTATCGAAATATTGGTGTTTATGTTGACCGGTCTTGTTTCACATTCTGTATGAGATACATTTGATTTAGTCCGCATAATCAAACTACAGAATGTGGAACAAGGAGACAAGTTAACACTAATACTTCACCAGGACCGGTTGTCGGCGCGCAAATGACTACACCATGGAGTTACAATTAATGTAAAAAGGCAACAATGTAACCTTCTTCCCGTACGAGAATACCACACATTTGTTATTACAGCTTTAAGAAATGTCATGCAATTTCAAGTAGGCTATAAGATATTTTGAACAAAGATCATTTCTACTTAATTTCTACCATAAAATCGAGTAACGGAGTCGTTATTCGAGAAATTACCTAACATCCTGTACAGAAGATTGACTACCGTTTTGAAAGCAAACATGATTATTTTGCAGCAATTATACAATTGCATTGAAATTTGCTCTTTTATGATAGTATGTTTATTTAATTTTGGCATTTCGTAAACCAAATAATCAAATTCCAAGTGCCGATAAAGCGTTTGACAGGAAGAAAATTTGGTTTTAAAATTTTTCGTATTTGTAAGGTATATTGTTGGTTTTATGGACATGCACTGTACCTTTTTTTTTACTATAACGTAATTTTTTTTTATCTTTCATAGTTATTTTTATAATGGCACGTCAAAGTTCAAATTTGCAATGGTTAAAGAAATATAAACTAACCTACCGCAATGAAAAAATAATACTGAATGACGATGTTGTAAGCTAAAAGATCCATAAAAAACAAAACAATAACAATTGTACTTTAAAAAATTGTATTTTGGAACAATTTTTGTTATTTTATTTTAAATTCTATATTTCAGCATTTTTAAATACAAAAAAATATATATTTTGGTTTTTATATAGGAGACCTTGTAGCCGACAACATCGTTATTCAGTGTGAATTTTTTTTTTCAGTTCGGTAAGTCAGTTGGTTTTCTTTTGAAGCATGAAACCATTTTTGTGGAAATTTTAATTTTGACACGCAATTGTGAAAAAACTATGAGATTATAAAAAATTTTTAGAGTAAAAAATAGTTACATATGTCTTCAAAACAAACCATATCTCGTACAAATATAAAACATTATAAATCAATAAAATTTGTTGGTCAAAGCTCATCCTTAAAAGCATTGTAACCAAATGCCCCAGCGTTCACGCGAGTTGTGACTGGAAACTTCCGTTAGAAAATGTACTATAGCCGAACGGAATACAGCTTTTAAATTGCTGTTCATAGAACATTTCGGCGACTAGGCAATACTTCAGTTAAGAAACTTACATACACGTTGAGTATCTTTTTCTTATTTAAAATAGTGATAGAAATGACGAAGACAATAATAATATAAGCTATTTACATACACATACACAAATATATACACAATGCCACTCTAAAAAGCTTACTCCTGAGGCCAACCCACTACAAAATTAAATAAATTAAATTGTTATTTTAATGCCTGTTGAGAGGGCATTGTTGAAGCGTAATCAATAAGTAAGCCTAGGCGTTGCCTACGCTATTACTGCAGGCCCTGATCAATAGGTAGGCCTAGGCATTGCCTACGCTACTATTGGGACACGGAAGCATTACTTCAGCTTCACAATCTGGACCGGGTTGCGAGTTTCACGTCTTGCCTGCTAGATGTCTCTCCTGTGCACTTACGTGACTGATTCACGATTGTTTAAGCTGCTTCACACTACTCATTCTATGGGCTACTTCTATGGACTTTTTAAATTGTTTTAAATTTCCATTTTCAATACGTTACTCTCTGTAAATACTTTAATTAAAATAACTTTCGATGTGGATAAATTGCGAGGTTTCGTGAACAAGTTGGCACGTCTACATGTCAATTGTTTTGTTGTCTACGCTATTACTACGAAGTACAGGTAAGCATACTCTCTAGCGACTATTCTTGGAAGTACGCCGTTAGGACCGATTCTCGTAGCACGTTGTCCCGACCGTAGTAATAATAGCGTAGGGAACGGCCTAGGTGAGCCGTAGAACTTGCGTCCCAAATACCTAGATTACAACGACAGGCGTTTAGGGGGGAATTAATATTAAAATGAATTTCTTATCAAGTGATACTTTTTACGGATAATCATTAAGACATGTTCTATGAATATTTCTTTACAAGTATTTCAAAATAAATAATTTTCTTAAAGATGAAAATTATTTGTTAGTTTTTTTTGTGGATTTTTAAAGTTAAAATTTAAAATTAAATTGCAAGTAATACAAATAAAAATATTGGCAAAGTTTCTTATATACCAGTATAATCTGATAAATTCTGCGTAGAATACGCTTGATTTGAAAATATGACCTTTAAAATTGTTCTTTTTAATAAATAAATAATTTTTAATTAGTGTCCCGAGACTATGTGGAAGCAATCTAGATAGGTTGAGCCTTTGTCTCGTCGACAGAAGCGTCGTTAGAGACGGAATTATGGTTCTTATCGACAAGAAAAGAAAACGCGAAAGTCAGTATTTGAGTTTTGATGTGGGAATTGAGTAACTTGGCAACATTGGCCCACGATGACGTAGGCCATACACCTTCATTCCAAAACTCTTTTAAAGAACATGAATTCAGGACAGCCGGACAAGGAATCTCACTCGGGCCTCCCTGGTACAAATAGATTGTTTTGTCATTGCCGCAAATTGTTCACTGCAGCATGTTTTTGTGAAAAGAGTTCCGTATCAGTTTGCTTCAGTGTCTCGTGTGCACATCTGCGGCTTTGCTTCATAGTCAGTGATTGGTTTAATTTAACTCTCAAGTGTCTTAACGTTCTGCTGCAAATCACGGGCGTGTGTTATTCGTAGGGTCACGAACTTTTCGCGAAAAGAATTTCGCCTCAGCTTGTTTTGGTGCCTTGCATACAGATATAATACTATGCTTCGCGGTTATTGGCAGCTTACCTTTGTGAAGTGACATCTCACATTTGACTGTGCCAAGGTTACTGCAACACTAGACGTCTGTGATTGCGGTTAGAACTCCAAGACTCGTGAGAGCTAAAACATCCAGTTGCTGACTATGAAGAAAAACTTCAGATGTGCACATAAGGCACTGCAACAAACTGGGGCAAAATTCTTTTCGCGAAATGTTCATGGCCCTAGTTATTCGCAGTAACTTTGTATTGGTTGGTTGGGTCAGATGAGAAACATAACATATTTACACATAGACACTCTGCCAATAACAAAGAAGCAGAACTCCAGAGGTGGAACTAAAACAATGAAACAAGATTGTGCAGAAATATTTTTGCGAAAATCAGGGGACACTACGATATGGAATGAAACGAATAGTGGAATAGGTCTTCCTGGTCTCTTGGCTTAGGATTCGCTTACATTACCATGTCTCCATTTAGCAGAATAGACTGTGAGTGCTGTTCTTTGCGACATTCTGTTTCAGCTACATATGTATCGCGGCCGCAGTTGGCACAGTGGCTCGAGCACCCATCTCTCACCACGACGATCGGAGCTCTATTCCCTGCGGGGTTGGTCACCGGATTTCCGCATGTGGGAACCGTGTCGGACGATGCCGCTGGTAGGCGGGTTATTTCGGGGATCTTCCATTTCCCCCGCCTCACCATTGCAGGACCTTATTTGATATCATTATTCGGGGCAAGCAGATAGGTACCTACGTGTGCCCAGTTGTAAGTCTGCAGTTCGGGGTATGATATCTTAGCCCTCGGGTCACCTCATAACACGATATTTATGTTTACTACTTTATTATCCTAGTTTCCTTAGTTATAGGCGGCGTTCTGTTTTATTTTACGCTGGTTGTATTTTTTAATATAAATATGTATAGCTTTTTGCTTAATTATTCATCCAAGTTACTTTCATCAACACTCACTGACTGTTTACTTTAAAGCCATCATTCAGTTTCAGATGTTATTAACAATAAATGCAAATAAATTATATATATTTTAGTCACCCCATTTCGTAAACGTAGACATCAAGAGAACGAAACTTTACAATCTAAATCCTATTATATGCGGCTCCATATAGGACCTAGTTTACGCTACTTCGTTTAAAAATGGACAAATATGGCATATTTCAAAAAGTAGAATTTTATGTCGCGAATATTAGTAACATTTTAAATCTGTTTTTTTTTTTGTTCTAGAATTTCCGTTTGGGAATATTTTACCTATTGATTTCAGATATTATTATAGTTGCCAGTATTTTGTATGATGCAAGCTAAAGCGAAATGATGCTCTTAAATGAATACTATTCTACACGGCAAAATGACAGACAAATTTTGTCACGGTGTGCAATTTTTAATTACCTGATGCTAAACGAATACACCATATTTCCAGAAACACTCAGCTATTTTTATTTTTCTTTGCGAAGCAAACAGTGCAGCTAAGGTGTCATTTTCGCCGTGCCTGCAGTGCGATAGGAGTAATAAATAATTTTTAATAGCCGATAATTACATGCTGTGTGCCTAACTACGTACTGTAATTTACCACAGCGATATCACTTGATACTTAAGAAAACTGACACAATGATCGAGTTTGCGAGCATAAATGTTGCTGGTAACTTTAGGTAAGGTAAGAGGGCTGTCCGTCTCGCTGACAGCGAGGTCGTTAGTGACGGTACACAACTTATACAATGACAGGAACCGGGAGAGGAGTCAGCCCAGGCCTTTGCTAGCATTTACCTGGAGCGATTTCGGGAAACCATGAAAAACTGAAATCAGGAGGGCCGGTGCTAACATAAGATAATTTCACATTAAATTAAGATACATGATCGTTATTGGTGATACTCCGTTAGAGAAGGTTTTATCTGGAGTAGACTCCGTGACTATGTCTTGTGTTTCATGTTTGGCGTAGCATGGAAAAAACTTGATATTGAATAAATTTATACGTATAGTTTCTAATAAATAGTATGCCAAAAACAAAACACTACCTCTATGGATTAATGGAAGCAAGAGGTATTTGTAGTAAAATGTTCAGAAGTTGCGTCTATAATGTTTTAAATCTTAATGTGAATTTACGCAAAGACCCAACACCCATAAAGATATTCGTTTGCGCTTTATTATCCGAAAGTAAAATATTTTAATGTAAAAACGTTTACGCCTTCAGAATACCAACGGATATAAAATTCATATCAGAGTAAGTTAAATAAATTTCGTAGCATATTTTTACTATCTGAGTTTTCTAGCTTTACTCCAAACTGTGTTGAATTGACATTTCTGTAGCGATACAGCTTTTCTGTGTCAGAGCATAAAAGTAGTTACTTCTCAGCCGTGTGGGTACTCTGCCCAATACTTCCTCTACGACAAAGAAACGCCTCACAAATGATCTCGTTTGTAAACAACAATTTTCTTTGATAGTAACACTCTCGAAAGCTTCCACCTGCAAAATGTTTATGATTGGTTTAAAACACAATGGCAGCACGTTCGATATAAATTCCTTTCTTACAATTTGGTGTTCTTCGAAATCGCAATGTGGTTAGCCGTAAATTTTCTTCATGTCGTTGATGTCGATAATAAAGTATTTACGTCATTATTTTTCAAGCGAAGCCATACAGTGGAATTGTAGTTTTGAAAAGGTGGCAGGAATGTTGGATTAACTTCAGTTCAATGTAGAGTACCCCAATTTTGAAAAATGACTCATATAGGTATATTTCGGGAGCAGAATTATGTAACTGTTGTTGTGTAACTTCTGTTATGTAACTGCCTCCATGGCTTGCATGTCTGCATTATGTAACCCGTATTCAGGCATTAATCGTGGAATTTTAAAGTGTTTCAAAAGAACATGAAAATAGTTTGGTTCTTGTAAGGATTTTCTGGATGTCAAGTACAATTTCTCACTAGACAAGTAAACCACTTAAATGGCAGTACTTAAATCATTACGAATTTTAAACCCATTTTCTTTACATTTTTCGTATAACGCAGCTGCGTAGTTCAAGAAGTGGGATGATACGCAAGTCACAGGCTGTGCTGCGGTCATTTATTAGCTATTCTCGGTTTCCAAGTGACATCCGTAACAGATTCATATCCAAATATCACGAATTATTTCAATAAGTACATCTGAAAGTTTAAGTGGTTACATGCCACAAATATTCGTAAAAAAATATTAAGATTAAGATGTTTTTCCGTTTCACCGTCCTGTTACGACATGTTGTATTTTGGAAATTAATTACATGCTTTGCGGAAATCACGAGTGTTTGACTTTATATCAGTCAAGTTCTCCCGGCTCTAGTCTAAAGAGGAACTATTCTCTAAAGTAATACAGTTCTTATTTGTATAATACTTGTCAAATATTGATGACCAGTAAAACTAGCTCGCTAACAGAAAATTCTTAAAAAATTTTAATAATATTTTTAATACATGTCCTTATCAAAACGTTTTTTAAGCTCTGAACATAAGTAATGCGTAGAGAGAATGTTTGCTGGATTTCAACGCTTGTTCAGTTTACATGAAGATGACTGGCTTTCGCTTTTATGTGGAACTGTTGTCCTATTTGGCTGATCCAATAAGAATCCCGCTGTTGTAATAGTTGATGCCTTTATTGGTTTGCAGACAGCTACGTTGTGTCACACGCACATCACCTAATCATATGTGTTGTAATTAACTACAGTGTTTTCAAGGGTATGTTGGCACAAAACATTTTCGCGGCATATCATCCTCTCTAGTAATGCGATAAAGTACCGTTATGCAGCTGACAGTGTATTACTACGAAAAATTTGCTTGATTAAAAATAACTTCCAAAGATCTTATATTTCGAGCAAAACGTAACATGTGCTAAAGGAAACCGAATAGTGAAAATAATAGAATTTAAAGTGATTATCATAGTTTTCGAATTTTTTCCCTAGGGTTTCAGGCAACAAACAACTCTTGATTACTAACGAAATGATCAGTTGTGTTTAGAATACAATCATCTTGACACATGCTGTGTTGAAATTAGTATAACTAGTTAAAATATTGAATTACTAATATGTATAAGTTTATTTATGACGTATATGATGTTCCTAAATTCACCTGAAATATTTAGGTAGGTGAATTCATGTGAAAAATGGGGACAATATTGGATTGCAGCTTAGCATACACTCTAAAAAATAGTTTGTAAATTTACCAGACGTGCGTATAGGAGCGCTAAGAAAGTAGGTATGGTAGAATAGTTTCCCAGACATCCATGGTAACACTCCTAAACCTAATTATAGAACAGTAAAATGTATACTGAAGTTACCAGACTTGTATTGTAACATTTGTAATAGTTTGCATATTTACAAGACGGAAGTATGTTAACTGTCCCATACTGCATCTGGGATAATAACTTCCTAAATATTTAGGAAGTTTTTTTACAGTGATAGCTTCATTCTTAAAGAATATATCAGCCCTTGAAATTCGAGTTTGTAACGGTTATTTTCGCATGATTTCGAACACGGCATTGAAAAAAAGCACACTTTTTCATGCATTGCTTATTAGTGTCAAAGAGTTATAAATTACACTAAAAAAAAATATTACAACAAATGTTTGTTTAAATATGAAACAAATATGGTGACCACTCTCTAATTACAAACGACTTTTTCATCGCCGTATAAAAGGGCGATTCTATGCGAGCGTACACTCCGTACGTCGCACTTGTAATATAAAGGTACTCATGATGCAAGTGGTCAGCAGTTATCGTTTCCTTGGAAAACATACACTCAGATGTAGGCTAAGTGGGTACATGACAATGCCCTGATATATAGACAATACTTCATACACGCGGTGGTCAGTACATCGACTAAAGATATAGTTCACGAGAACAATTAAAGACTGGTATTGCCTATACATACAGGCTTTGTCCTTTCGTTGTTGACATCTTAGTATGCGTTTTTATATAAAACGGTTGGTACTAGGCATTTGCACTAGGAGCATCTTTTTTCTCCAGTACAGCGTACTGAATACGACGACTGCATCAAATTACCATTTTACACGACGGCGAAAGAGCTGTACGTATTAGAAGGTGATCACACTTTTTTGTACGATAGCGGAGTGTTTTAACGCTTTCTTTTTTCACATGGTTTAGATATCAGTAACATAAAACATAGTTTCTATTGAGTGCTCGATATCTTGTGATAAACTTTCGAAGTTCAAGAACGGGGTTGAGCTAGGCTATAAGCTGCAATACGTAATAGTCACCATTTTCCACGAGGATTCATTTTCCGAAATATTTCAAGAGATTTTCCAAACAGCTTGTTTGTCGACAATTTAGAGCTTTAACACTCTTAAAATAAAATTTTGTAGCTCGAGGATATTTTAGCCACTAAACTGTAAAAAATATCCTTGCAGCATACACCAAACACGACCATTTTTATAATAGTACAACTAAACCCGGGAGAACATTTTACCATGCTACCATGACATGCATAAATGTAAGCATGATTTATTTGAACACATGAGCGCGTACATCAGAATTATGTTTATTGTTAGCACGGTTAAGAAGTGTTGAAAGGTAAGGTGTCGAGCGAACGACTGGAATAATGTCGATAAAATCTAAACTACTCACAACCATTCTATGGTATTTTTTGCCGAGTAGATAGATAGTCTATTAGCGGACTTTTATTTATATAGCACTGGACGGCAGTATGCTTTGCTTTCGAGTTAATAATTAAAATCGGTATTAAGAAAATTAAAGGATTATTGAAATCACAAAATCCATAAAAATGGAAAAATTTAATTTTTAAAAATTTTAGTTCGATAATGCCCAGGACTCTATGATAACCGAAATTCAAAATTGTTCATTTGATTTTTAAAAAAATTTTACTCTCCGAAAACCTCTGGGCGAGTGGTTTACGGATGTTAAAAGTATTTAAAAATCAGAACACGAATATTTTTGAATATCGGTTAGCATCATTACTGTAAGCGGGGGTGACTTTTGGACACTTGGGATGGCTTTGGGACACTTTTGCCCAATTTTTAATTTATGTATATGTCATCTGTGACTGTGAGTGAATATTAAATTTCATGTGTAAATTTACTGTTTGGAATTTATCGCAAGTAAATTTCTTTATCAGGCCTGCCATTTATGCAAAAAATATTGTTTTGAAATGTCTCAAATCCACCCTAGCTTAAGACTCCATAAAAAATATAATGGTTAACGATATCATAATAATGGGATTTTAGGTGAAGTAGTCATACAGTAACAGTTTAATTTATTTTCTCTTAAACATCAACAATCCTTTGAAATGAAACTGTTTTTTTGCTCCTCTCTTACAAGTGTCAACTATGCACGACTGTTGTCAAACATTTTACAAGGTCTAAATGTTTCATTAAGAAGCCTTACGCATTATTTTATTTAAGCATGTGGCATGTGGAGTCCTGTTATTTCCTGTATAATTTCACCTTGTTGTGTTCATGTGTGTGTGTGTGTGTGTGTGTGTGTATATATATATACTTATATGTATATGTATACACACACAACAGCGAGAGGATCAAGAACCTAAACTGCTATCAATAGACTAATAGTGTAAGACAAGTAAGAGATTTTTATTACTGTTTTATTCGTATGCTATGCACGTCATAGTTAGGATAACTGAAAAAAAAACGAATAAATGAAAACACAGACAATAACATGGATACGTTCACAGAACGTGGCCAAGAAAATGACTAAGACCGGCTAATGGAACTGCGACCACAAAACGCTGGGTATCGCATTCCGAAATCTGGGAAGAAAAATAGAAATTACAACAATTTTGAAATTGCAGCAGTACTGTACATAGTAGTTCATGACCATTATCCATGTTTCAGAAAATTGCGAATTCCTCCGTGGCTAGGAGGGCTTCGTCACTTATGTAGCAGAATTGATCTACACGGCATTGCTGAGTCCTTACTAATGGGTAGGGCCACGATTTTGTCGCAAAAAGATTTTTGCCCCACTTTGTTTCAGTGACTCACGTGCACATTGGCAGTTCTGTTTCAAGGCAATTGGCAGCGTTTCTTTGTTCCGACACGTTTCTCATTTGACTGCACCAATTAGAATAAGATTATTGTGAGTCTGTAAGTCTATAATTTGCCAAGGCAAGTGAGAGTAAAATCATCCAACCACAGACGACGTAGCAGAGCTGCAGGTGTGCACATGACGCATCGAAACCAAATGTTGCAAAAATCTTTTAGCCATAAAATCGCGGCTCTACTCATGGGTAAATGGCACCCTGTTAAGCTGGTGGGTGGCCTCAAGTCACAATCCGACCTGCCCGACACACCAGCGGTGAGGTCAGCAACGCGACTACCGGTGGGGGATTATCCTCCCCCTCTCTCTGCCCGGCGGCGGTGATGGACGAGCGGGCGGGCTTCTACAGGTCGTCGACGACCACAAATCACTCCGCGCGCCGCTAACGAAGAATCGCAGTGCGCTAGGACGCGGGCCCGCCGCACCACGTTGGGGAAGGGGTCAGGCTGATTCTTGGTGGGGGCGGGATGCCGTGATTGGTGGTGGAGCGACGGAGAAGGGGCATCGGTGGGGGAAGAGGTTGAAGAGGAGTGAGTGACGCTATACATAATTTAGCGCAGGTGCGCGCCGCGTCTTTGGCCGGGAAAGGTGGGGAGAGGGGAGAGAGAGGGTCAAGGAACCGAAGGCAAACAGGCAGCGTGTTTACCAACTGGTCCGCAAGTTCCCCGACCACCTGACGTGATGTCTTCTAACGCCGTGACAACATCGCTCCAGCGTGGTGGGTTCATCTGTTTGGCGTCCCTCTTCTCAGAGAACGACGTCTGGCATTGTTAACGTCACAACCGTGCGAACTTGTCGGTGTCCCAATAGGTCCGATTTCATATTAGACATTACTAGGGCTACGAAAAATTCGCGAGTTCAATGACCTGAATGCTAGAATCCAATGTCTTATGCATAAGGTCAGTGATTTTTGGCGAAAAGAATTCTGCGCCACTTTGTTTCAATGCCTCATGTGCACATCTACAGTTCTGCTTAGTGGTTATCGGCAAAGTGAATTTTTTTAGAGGATCGCTTATTTGACTGAGCCAATCGAAACAAGGTTAATGCAATACCACACGTATGTGATTTGCGGGTAGAATCCCAAAACGCTGAGAGTTAAAAACATCCTGATGACTGACCAAGAAGCAGAGCTACATATGTGCACGCAAGGCATTCAAACAAAGAGGTGCAGAATAATTTTCACCAAAAATCACCGACTCTACTTATGCATACTCAAACTCCGTCTATTTGTTCATTGTCTGCTGTCTGAATGAGTAGCAGATAACAGGCCAATGGTGGGACTTCAGTATACACAGGATACTGGATTCTAGGACGTAGGTGGTTGAACTCGTGAAATATTCCTAGCCCTAGACATTACATAATAACATGAGTTTACTGCAGAACAATTGGGCTTTTTTACTACTTCCTGTTTATCCAGAGTTATGAAATTCACGTGCGAGCACTGAAGTAGAACATGTCCTACCTTATTTGTTTCTCAGAATTGAAAACATCAAATTGAAGAAAAAATATGTGTAGTGCAGAAAATATGAATAAGGCGAAATTCGTTGATGTGTGTTTAATTTGCGGTGCTTTTCTTAGAAACTATGTTACTGGATTTTATATTATCCGATACCGTAAGGTACAGCTGAAACTGCCAACAAGTGTCGAGACTTAAGAATCACAATATACCAACTGCGTAAAAAATAATCCTCGTATCGTACAGGTAATATATTTACAATCACCGCGGGCACTGCCTTCGCGCCAAATATTTTTCTTATAGTGATGACGGCCATTTGAGGTTCATTCGCAGACGACGTCATATAACTGAAATTATACCGTAGCCATTTGTTTAGCACCTCACTCTTGTGTAGTGATTGTACCACTTAACTCCCATCACTGTGATCCGGGTTGAATTCCTAGTGGGGTAGCTTTAAGTTTTCGTACGGGAGGAACAGTGACGGACGTTGCCGTTGGCCATACAGGGGAATTTCTCGGGGCACTCCAAATTATTTGCTCTTGCTCTCATTGCAGATATGCTCCACACTCAACTTATATAATCTTTACTAACACCCAAGACCTCGCCGCCGGACCAAAGCCTCTCACTTCGTTAAATCTGGAACAGTAGACAGCAGAATATTCAGGTAAAGGTAAACTAAGCACATTTCAAGTGTTCCTTTTTTTTTTTTTTTTTAATTTCAGCTGATTTGTCTTCTTACTCGACACGTTTATTGTAAAAACTGCCGTGTGGGTGATAGACATACTTCAAAAATCGAAAATGTTAGTATCTGAGGCCATAGTGAAATTAATTTATTGTGATGCATTATAAAACACATGATCGTAGGTGGAACAGCACCACTTGCCTGACTCCATTCAACCAGGAGTTTTCTCGAGGATCGTATTACTACACGACAAGTTCATTTGGTAGTGCATTCGTGTAGTCTCCAATACCTAATACTGCGGCATCACCAATTGAACACTTTGAGAATAGTTGCATAGTGTGGCTGCGAGAGAGTGGCTGAAAGTTTACCTCACTTGGGACCCGGTAGTGTCCTGCTCCATCTGTGGTTAAGTAGATAAGATATTTCCATAGGTATTCTAGCCGCACTAGTTCCAACTCGCTGCGCTTATGAGTGCCTATAGATGGTAGGTATGTTCGATGTGCCCTATCTTATAGAATAGCAACTGAACGTGTAGCCAGAGCCACGGTGGCTCCCAAATGTTCCATATTTGTATTCTTCATATGCTTATACGATTAATAAATACTCGATTATTTGAGGCACCATTATGTTCTCGTGTTTCTCTGACATATTTACCTCGACACATGGTGAGATTAATTCTACTGCAGGTTAGGAAGCTCAATGGTATTAGTTTGGCAAGGGAAAATTTCTATCGCTAGTTGAGCTGGTATCGGTATGAGGTGCAAACTGGCCAGTCACGGAGCTTTTCGTGAATATAAAGTTACATGAAGTAGATGAAATATTTTTGTGGATCAAATTTGTGAGTATTGTTTATGTATTGGGCAAATTGTTGGTTTTGTTCGTGTACGTAGACATGCGTGAAAACGGGGCAATGCATCGCACAATCGTTCTCTACACTTTAAATTATGGCTTTGAGTTACTAAATCCGATCGTTTCTGATGTTTATTCAGTGCTTAATGGTGGCTGCATCAAACATCCGTTACCAATCGTGTCTTCCGACCACATCACAGCACACTGCAGAATCCAGTATACCACGAAAACACGCATTTTCAACGTCAACAGGGCAACACAGTGTTTTCTACGCGTTGTATGCATGTTACCTTGGCTTCTAGATATTTAGGTATCAACCTAATCAAGCATGTGGAGGACAGGATGGTACGGCGCCTAGCATCCAGCCCAACTCCGGCAAATGCCGTTGCTAAAATATGTCGTAAAGTACAGCGTACAGGAAACTCCAGACTTCAGCGACTCGTTCAGCACCTATCCGACAGCTTACATGACAGAATCGCTAAATGAATGACCGTTAAGGTTGTTTAGACTACTTGTTAATATGCCTGGTGTGTGAAATACTGATAATGTTCCAGATGTCCTAAAGATTTTGTGCTTTACTTAGTCCAACATAGCACCACCTTCGTCTTGTTTACCAACTCTTGGAAAGATCCACTCATACCTACGGAGTGCTATTCTTTCCTTTTCCACTAATATTAGCTAATTAACTATTTCAGCAGACAGGTCTATACCATCTGAAAGGGACTTAAAAAGAGCTTACTTTACCGCAAAGAGCCTAAAAATAAAGAAGTCACTAGTGTTGATGTATAGGTGATTCGGGATAAAATTATCAATTTTTAAACCCTAGTTACTTTTTTCCCCTTTAAGAAAATTTGTTTGCCTGCCACTTTTTAATATGAACAAAGCAAGTTTGTAGACTGTACCGTACCCGGCATTTAACGTTTGAGATTACAAAAATATATTACTTTTTAAATAATATTCTAGTCAAAAGTGCTCACTTTGTCGCGAATCACCTATATCAGAGTTAACTCATAGATAGGGCCACGATTTTGTCGCGAAAATATTTTTGCCACACTTTGTTTCAGTGACTCACGTGCACATCGACAGTTCTGTTTTAAGGTTATTGGCAGTGTGTCTTTGTTCAGACACGTTTCTCATTTGACTGCACCAATCAGAATAAGATTATTGTGAGTTTGTATGTCTATAATTTGCCAAGGCCAATGAGAGTAAAATCATCCAACCACAGACGACGTAGCATAGCTGCAGGTGTGCACATGCCGCATCGAAACCAAATGTTGCAAAAATCTTTTCGCCATAAAATCGCGGCTCTACTCATAGATCATTGACAATATAACCAACTTTCACTTGTCGCTCTTCGCTAAGAAGACGACACTTGATTAACTCTCTGTCAGTACTGACAGTCGGCCGGGCAGCACAGACACATATTTTTGGGAATATTATACGATCAGTCAGCACCTGAACCACATTGAAGGTATGTGAAGAAAAAAATTTTGATTATATCTTAACAGCGAAGTTTTCAGAACTGGTGAAGGGTTATGCGATGTGAAACGGGTGATTCCCGAGAAAACTCGGAGACCAATATCATCCTCCGGTACGATTCCCCCAGACGAAAATCCAGGTCGTACCCGTCGGGAATCTAATACGAATAACATCGGTGGGAGGAGAACACTTCAGCCGCAGCACGATCTCGAAGTTCTTAAACAGATCGACCGAACACGCAGCTACAGCTCAAAAGCCACCGCAACTACGTGTGTTACAAATGGATTGTCCTCTGACCACATTCGAGATATCCGCTCCTTGACCGAGACAGAAATGGCAGCAATGCTGATTGAGCAACTCAGTTTACAGTCCCTGCAATGTGAGAAAATTTCATCCGCTACCTCAGCACATTTCATGGCACTGGCTCAAGAATGGTAGGGAGTACTTAGATACAACTTTCCGGCGTGCTCGGCAACCGGAGCTCGATTCTTTTTCACAATTTACCGCCAGAGTGGGTTGTGTTTTGTTAGACTTCAAGCATGATGTTATTTCCCAGTAGCTGAATTTGCATTTTTATTGATAACAGAAACTGCCTTTCAAGAATGTCATAAAATTCGTTGCTCGCAGTGAAGGACCACATGTATTGAACTTAAAACCATTGCGCATACATGAAAGAGACTCATGCTCTTGGCAATGCGAACGTACTAAGGCCAACACTTGCTCATTCATATCTCGTGTCATCGTCACTGCGCTCAAGGCGCTCAAGTAGCATACTGTCTTTCCATTGCCGACTCGCCTTGATCCGACTTTAAGCTGTGACTTAATCGGTTTATGGAATTGTTAACCAAAAAAAATTGTTCTAATTGTTAAAAAATCTAAAACTATTGCGTATAAAAGTGTCATAACTTAAAAAAATATATTGAAAAGAAGTAATTAATTCCTTTCTCATATAAAATACAATACAATGGAGTTGAAATGTGAGCCTGATTTCTTTGGTTTTAAAACGTTTCTCAAACGCCTTTAGTGTTCAAACGTGAACCGAAAATATTCAGTTTCCTTATTAATTTGTTTTTATACTGAACCTTAAACACCAATCATAGGCCTTGAAATGTAATATTTGCATACGTTAGCTCGTCCTCCTCTTTCTGCAGACTTCTCAAAGTAACTACTTATCTGTTATATTATTTATCCGTATGACATTTACAGCTAAATAGTTACTCGTATAGGAACAAGTAAATTGGAACGTGCGTTAAGTAAAGATTTCGTTTGCTGAACACAATACAAAAAATATTGGCCTAAAATTATGTAGTTTTATTTGGTTGAAGAAAATTTAATAATTTGGGTGGAAATATGCAAATGTATTTAAATGTATTTGCACAAACATATAAAAAGGTTTGCGAATGCGCAAGTTCTGTTACACGACTCAAGAGTTATTTAACGATTTCTGTAAAAGCGTAGAAGCGATGATTGTAACTATTTTAATACGCGTCATGCTGGGTGAAAATAATCCATATAAAAGCATTTGGGTGGGATACAATATGCCTCGTTAAAAAAAAAAAAAAAAAAAAAAAAAAAAAAAAAAAAAAAAAAAAAAAAAAAAAAAAAAAAAAAAAAAAAAACAGTCTGTGACTAGCAGGCATTGCTAATAAATTGATTTTAAATTCTAGGAAAAAACCTATATCCAGCCAACTAAAAAAACTTAATTAGTTATACTAACCAAATTTTACTCTTAAGAAGAATAACATAAGAGCATCAAAATAACAAACGAAATATTTTATTGCCTCTATAGAACAACTCTATTCGATTCAGGCAAACAAACAATGTTTTATGTTCAATAAAATGTTTCTCTTAGATATTTCACTGTCTTTTTATGTATTAGTTGATTTTTCACTACTTCCTTTGAGTACCGATGGTAGGAAATTATATTTTTAAAGGTGGTCCCTAAATGAGAGCATGTTATCTTTCTTAAAATATTTGACACGTCACCAAGCTGTTTTTACTTAACTACAACGTTTTACTTTTCAAACGCAGTCCCCTTATTCCCGAAAAGAATAAATTCAGTTGCACACAACGCGTCACTAAATGTTTGATGCGCGTGCTGTAAACTCCGAGCCGTATCAGAACAGACAAATGTATGTATGAAATACTTAACTAAAGTACGATTTGAAGTTAAATTTGATGAATTAATGAAGAAAAAATTACAAGAAAATTATTGTTCAAATTAAAAATATCAGAATTTTCGTGACATTAATTGACGTATTTGTCTACAAAATTTAGTTGATACTCTATCGAGACATATTATTCGGAAAGTAAAGTCGTTTCCCTATACGTAGCAATAGTGTAGCCTGCCAACTTAAGTATCCGCGCGTGTCTTCAGAAAAACGACGCACTTATTTATTAAGAACCATTGGTATATGTTTGCTTAATGCATACAGTATACCACAACGTAATGTGGATGAAAATCGAAACTGATAAAAAAGAAAATTGTATAATGAAAACCGTATTTATGTTACGAAAATTATCATTTAATTTACGAATCTGTACGTTATTAACGACCGAATATTCATTTAAATGTTATAAATAATAATTTTTTTGTTCGCTTTTATTATTTGGTCAATCTGCGCTTCCATTACGAATGGGAATGACGTGGCCAATTAAATTTACAGAGGCTAAAGATTTTGTAACAAAAGTTATCAACGTATTATCAACATAAAAGTAAATACAGGTAATTTAATTAAAACCAGTTTCACTCAAAATAGTTGGCTATTTATTTTTTGCAGAATATTTATTTAATGTCGAATTGTTTGAATACTTTTTGTGCTTACTTGCGTAAAAATACAACCTCACATAATTTGTGTAACTATAAATGGTAACTTATGCTGTCACAACATAAAGTTTGTCAAAAATTGAAAACACTCATTGACATACATGCATTTATAAAGTACACCCCGTACACAAGTTAAAATTAAACCACTTATAAGTTGGTAAAAAGTTATATTTAAATATGCATCTTTCAGTGAATGTAGCTAAATAAATATTCTCATAATTCCATTCCAAGCTCTTACAACAATAATTTTAATTTAATTATAACGTTCCTTTTTCGGTTTCTTTGGCTAAATGTGTACAAAAGAAAATTTGTATAATTTTTGTAAGTAGTTGTTAGTAGGTATATGACAGACTGAAGAAAATATAATCACAGGTTCCCTACTATAGGTCTATTTTACTTTATCAGTTTCTGTGGAAAATACAGAAATCGTACGTGGATATGTTCCTAAACGCAAGTCTTGTAAATTACTGAGGTAGATACTGTGTTCTCCTGATAAACGAAACCTTCGTTATACATCGTAGTTAATAGTAACGGGAAGATTGGACTTAGTGAAGCGACAACTATCACCGCAGTCATGAAGAGGGGAAGAGCGCCATTGTCAGCAAGTCGGACTGATCATTTACAGTAGTGTACGTGTTTCCGCGTTGTGTGAAACGACGAAAATATATCTGTACCTCAGAGGCATAAGACACTACGTCACAAAAATAATATTTTTCAGGAAAACCGATTGAAGAGTGCCGTTCACTAGTGAATCCAGCTATTTGATACCAAGAAATGTGGGTTTTTGATACAACACAGGCTTTGTGCTGTGTGTCACCATAAAGTACTTAAAACTATAGTAATGTTTATGGTAAAAAAGTGCATTTTGAGAAAATGTGGACATAGTGTCTTATGCCTCCGAGGTACAGATATCTTGGTAATATTTTCAGTGAGACAAACAAGCGAAAAATCTACGAATGGTATTTCTGAGCAGCACAGTTGCCAAATAATATTTTAATGGTATTTGGAAAACACTGTACGTGGATATCGCCCCCTTCCCCTCGCAATGTCATCGACTTCTGTAAACACAGAGTGGGTTCGGGAGCTACGTGTAAATTCGCGTGGGTCGTTAGGTAAATAACCCACTGCTTGCAGAAGACGACCCCTGCCACCCCCATCCCTCGCCAGTGCCTCTTATGAGCACGAGGAGCTCCCTGGTTGGTTCAACAACCTGCTCAACTGGTCCTGAGGCCACGTCCAGCCTCCCAGTGCTTATGACTCTAACAACGTTCATATTTCCACACGATCTCCCTGCCCCCTTCCCCGCAGCCTTATGAAACAAGCAACGCCATGTTCTGTAAACAAACACTACGCCTCACAACATCGCCAGAATGATCCTGTGTTACTTTTTATTACCAAGGACAATGTCTGCTCAGTGGCTCATCATGTAAGCGATACCAGCAGTGATTTCACGTTGTCTACATACATGTAGCTGACGTTAGCCTGTGAACACGGACATGGCTCTAGAAATACGCACCAGGAGTTTTATTTGCCACCTGGCAGTAAAATAATTTTTGCTTTCCTACTTATTATGAACGTTTCGGCGACACGCTAATAAATTTCCTTCACAACTTGGACGAAAACCGAGCCATGCTTACCGTTTTAATGGACGAACACTTTCCTAAGGAAACATTAGCCTCTAAAACACATTAAATCCTCAATTGTCAGTTAAAAAAACGTTATGGCCTTCTCTGCCTTGTTATCCACTCAACACGTAACGAATTTACTTGTTATTTTTAATTAGTTACGTATATTTATTTTGCGTATGCCGAAAGTAATGTATTGACCAAAAAATACCCTAGTGAGGAATATGCTAGGCACAATGATGGGTGTTGTGTACGAAAAGCAAAATAAGTCACGCCTTTGTATACTACGGACATGTCTGTAACAAATCGCATATTACAAAAAAAAAATTTCATAATATGCGCTTTGTTACAGAATTGTCCGCACTATACAAAAGCGTAACTTATTTTGCCAGTGTTATTTTGCAATCGTTATAAGGAAGCTAGATGACAGTGAGCGTTAGTTTAATTCTGTACCCCGGATTCTGAAACTTTACATCGGCCGTTGAATTAAGCACTTCTTTCAGAGTCTTTATAGCTGCAATGGTTAGGCGAGATCCTTACTTTTATGCAAGTCATATTCTTTCAGTATAGCATGCCAATAAAAATAATTAGATAATGTAATATATCCAGACATCCTGCATGCTATCCGGCCATTTCCACAACGAAACAATCTGTTTGTACCCACCATCTAGAAGATCACGTAATGTCTAAAGGCAGATGATGTTGGGGAATGTATGAGAAAATGTGAAATGAGCTTCGAAACTACTTTTTTTATATTATCACATATTGAATCACCGAATAAACGGCATAAAATGTCTCAAGTGAATTAAGTGATAAAATTCGTTATATGGATCTGAGGTTAACGGTAATACTTCTACGAAGAATGCATTAGAAGGCGGATGCACTTGTTTTTAAATTAAACTTCTTTTTTTGGCGTGAAGAAACGTAAGTTTATTCGTAAAAACTTTGACGTTGAGCACGACTGAAAGAATGTTGTGATAGTCATACATTCTATAAAATTTGATTTTAAATTGATTTCGCACCACAGTGAGTTTCTTCATGCCATCGTTTGATGCATACGTCGCTGCTTACAAAATCGAAAAACACGATAATATATTAACAATTAACAAGGTATAAGGAAATAATGACAGTGACAGATCTGTTGAGATATGAGTAGTACTGTTATAGATTTTTCCGTTGGGATTAATCAGCTACTACTGACTTATATGAAGGCGAGACAAGAAGGCATATTCCCCACGGTTGAAATCTAAGCCTAGAACAAAAATCCTTTGCTCTATAAACATTGATATCTTAGGAAGTTTTATGTCGTTTGTTTATGCCGTAACTTCTACATATTTTTAATTGCTGCGATTTTTATTTTTGCCTAATATGACACACCTGATGAAATATTTTTTCTGAACTTCATCTAACTTGCTACACGTATATAATACATAGTAAGGTGACATGGATTTTAAGTATTTTGTTCATGCCTTTTTCATACTTTAAAATTGCTGGCTGCCATTTGAAAATTTTTGATCAAACGTGATATCAAAAGGAAGTATCGTTTACAATGTCATCAAACTAAGTACACAAACAGTACTTGGTAAGTAATGTAGTTTGTTCATGCCGTATCCGTGGTGTAAAACTGTCGCTTATTTGGACAAGTTTTGTTTACACAAGATATCTACGGAACAGTCTTAAAACCTGGTACACGTGTATAACTACTTAATAAAATGACTTGACTTTTGCGTATTTTGTTTACTCAGTGTTTATTATATCAGCTTTTGGTCAGTCTGATGTAAATTATATTCACGCGATGAAAATTCATATTTAATCCATTCATTTAACCTGCATAGTCTATGAAAACACCCAATGTGTGATCACACGAGATAAATCAACGATTTTTCAGAATTTCATCAAACACGGTAAACATTTCGTTCTAAGTACGGTAAAATTACTTAGATGGATTCTTTTTATGCCGTATTTATTTTTACATGGTAACTTCAATTTGACAGTTTATTGATCACATTATATATATATATATATATATATATATATATATGTATATATATATATATATATATATATATACACATACATATATATAATGTATGTATATGTATATATATAAATGAACTATTTATCAGGATTTCATGAAACTCTGTTCCTGCTTAGTACAGTGACTGGTTTTTGTAATATGTTCGTAACATATTCCGTTAAAAAAATTTTACTCTATTTTTATTGCATTAAAAATCTGAGGACTTTTTTTCAAAGTTTCTTCAGACTCGGTACACAACAAGTACTAAGTAATATAAAGTGAATTTAATGTTTTTTATAATGCTGTGTTCAGTAATGTACTTTCCCCAATTTCAAAGATGTTACGAATGTGTCATGGGCATAGCCCGATATACATTAAATGTACACATTGAAGGGATAATTTGTGTAAAAATCATTAAAGACTGTCCATTAGAATAAGTATCAGATGTTCTTAGTATTAAGCGGTGGCAATCACGGCAATTAAACAGGCTAGAATTGTAGTACAGAGTTGGTTCAAGTTTTGTTGTACTCTGTGTAAATAGCATTATGTGATAGGGATGATAGTAGGATGATTAGGGAGAGTTAATGTATATTTTATATGTTGGACTGGGGAGATGATGAGATGAGAGCCAGGGTAGTCGCTCACACATCTGTAAGTACTCTGGGCTGTGTAGCCGTCGACAGTGACAAAGTGCTGGTCGACCCCTCCTACCGCCTGCACGAGGCTGCCAGGGTTTGGGGGCGAGGACAGCTAAACAACGGCCAACTCTCCCAGCCATTTAATTTAAATTTTAAGTATTTGTATATGTTTTGCAATAAGTATAGTTAATTGTTATAAAGAATGATGTCAAAATTATATAAATGTAAGCTGTGATTTATGGAAATAAAATCACCACGAAATATGGTCGTAATCGCCCGAATTCGGAGCAATACCGGAAGGCCGGGGATTTGAAACAAAGCTCCTGATTGGCTGGGAGGAGCCGCGTCTGAAATCGTCGCTTGGCGTGCATGCCGGCAGCGGTGCCGAGAGGGAGACGAGTCTGGGCCTCAGCCGCGGACGGATGCGTGTGTCCGTGTCCCGCGGGTCCGCGTCTCGGTAGGCCACCAGGGGTGCGTTACCAAGAGCCTTATATACGCGTTTGATTACGTTTAATTGTCGGGCAAAGGCGATTAGACGTCCGCCGATTTAATCGCAATTCGCAGGCCAAGAAGCCGACACAGTGGCCTATTGAGTGCGGTGGGAGTTACAAATTGGCTTACCGTGGCCTGAGTGCGGTGCGGGAGGTCGTTGTGCGATTCCTGCCGCGAATAAGGGCGTTTACGACCGTGTGGAGTGGGTTGCCATGTAAAGAAATAGCGCTTGTTTCACTTGGTAGTTTGGACCCATATAGACTCTCGCAAAGTAAGTGTTGAGTGGTTGGTCACTTACTGACTTTGATTGACTTGTGATCGGGAGTAAATCAAACCCGCTGGGCTAGTCGAGGCAATTTCTGGCACGGGATAGATTTAATCAAAGCCTACATTGATTAATCAAATAATTTAAATAAAGTAACTCCGCTCTTAAAAGCGGTGCGGGGGTTACAAATGTTAATGCAACATGTTAAGGCATTTCTTTTAGGAAAGAACTACAGAGGACCGATTTAAAGTTAATTTAATATTTGTACACTAAATTATTAACACTTTGATTTTACTAGGTAATCTTTATTGTTGTAGTTACACCAGGTTAGAAAAGAGCACGATACATAAATACGTGACTGATTATAACTCTTAGGGTTTATTTGCACCCACACTGAGTTAAGTAGGCGTATTGGTATGCTGGTAACGCATTGCTTAACTTCTTCACAGCCCGTTCCACAAGTCTACACTGTTGCTATGCAAGCTTTTAATTTAAAATTTGACAGTTGTTTAAGATAGCATTATTATGTGTGTATAAATCAGTTCGAATAACTTTAATCAGTTATTTTGCTTGAGATATTGTTAAAAGTGTACTATAAATTATTGTATTGAAGTACATATTTGTGTATATATTGACATTGTAAATTTTGATTTTTTCGTCTCTATACATAAAAATGAATACTGACTGACTGACTGACTGACTGACATATCAAACTGCAGCCCAAACCACTGGACCTAAAATCGGGATATTTGTGGGGGTTCTCCTCAGGTCATAGGCGAGCACTAAGAAGGGATTTTTTGAAATTCGACCTCTATTCAGTATAAATGTTTTTTTAAATAATTGATCGATTTTGATTCGATTGAACGGGCTAGCGTCGTGATTTTCACTTCAATTGGATATTTATACAAATGTCTAAAATGAGAATTTAAAATGTTTCGGAATTCGACACCCAAAAGGGTGAAAAAGTATAAAACTGGTTTTCCATCAACCCGTGATGTCTATCTAACCAGTAGAGATATTGAGGCGTCATTCGCATCAAAGTGATGCTTTCGTAAGTATTTAAAAATTATATGTAAGTTTTTTTAGTTTATAGGATAACTTTATTAAAAATAAAACCAAGTTGTAAACTTTCAAGGCAGACGATCCGAAAAGCAAGTACGAGCAGCAAGAAATAATTTATACAGGAGTTTCATTCTACAGTAACCTATCCAGACGTGTTGTACAACCTCTGTAAGCCGAGGACATGAATATTTAATTTTTAAATTCAAATTTTATTTTCATGAATTATTTCGACGTTACGTGACGTAGTTGTTGCTCAGGTCTACATTCCGGTGGCTTCTGGACTCGAATTTCATTAAAAGCTGCGTACAAACGTTCAATTCTGACAGACGAAAACTACAAGGCAGATCGAATTAGTGCAATTTATACGTAGTCGTTTAAAAGGTGTCAAATGGATTATGCAGTTCACTTTCCACTTAGGCTCCTCGACAACATCAGCTCACTAATCACAAGGTTGGGACACCAAATACATTTCCGCTAAACCTTTTCCCGCCAAAACTTTCTAATGACAATACACTCTAAGTGAATATTTTGAAAATATATAATTAAGGGCACAGAATAAATAAGCCGTTTTTCATTCGATTAACCTCTTACCTTAAGGTGTATGTAATTATCCCTCAAGGTCAAATTTGCAGAGCTATAAATAAAGCTCAGGCGAAGTCGCTCGCTGTTAGTGGCAGGAACAAACTTAAGACTGCTTTTCGCGTGGACAGCTATAGCTACTTATCCTGCTGCAGAGTTAGTTCAACTAGCCGCTTATACATTTTAACACTAGATGACTGAAGTAACAATCTTGTGTACAAAGAGGTTTTTCAAGTAAAGTAAATATTATCAGTTACGAATAATACTAGCGAGCAAAGCCGCGGGGGACTGCTATAGTTTAACATAAATATGGAATCAAACGTTTAACTACATTTCCTTGATTAGAGTTCGTACGTTCAGTGATGATGTTGTAAACGGCGAGAACGATTTAATAAATTGGTGAAGATCTAAATCGAACATATTAGTGTTCGCAAGGATTCCATCTGATATACCGTGGATATGACTTACTCAAATGCATGTCAAATTGTTAGTCTTTTTCACTGATTCGCCAATAAGCAAATGAAAAGCTACTATGCTTAACAATATTTAAATGCTATAAATTCAGACCAACGAAGTTAAATTTAGAGTGTAATTACACGCAAATATTTGTTTAGGGAATAGTGTGGACATTTTAGTGAAGGTAAATAATTATCTGACATTCTGCATTGCAGGGACGAGTTTGAGACTGTTGATATAATTTTCTTTCTAATTCAAGCCTTATAAATACGAGCCATGTTAAGTCTGTGCAAGTGTAACGGTTAAAGTTAACTGGTGTAACTTGTAGAGTAACTAAAACTGAGCTTATAATGATAGTATTTAAACGTTTCACGCTTTGAGAATACCTGGGATGTCGCTCTTGGCTGAAGTCAAAACAATCATTGAAGAAAGCAAGTAATACGTATATGTATATATATATATATATATATATATATATATATATATATATATATATATATATATATATATATATATATATATATAAATTAATTTATATATGGCATCAGCCTTTTAGAAGGTAATGGTTTTAACTGTTAACTGCAAGCATTTTACTAATAAATCAAATATTAATTAATAAAACATCCTTGAACAATTTCTGTAACTGAATAAAAATAATGATGTAGCAATAGAAGCGTTTATTACTCATAACAAAAAGTATCTAATTGATTTTAACACATGAAAAGTGATTGTTCACTGTAATAACATTCGGGACGAATACCTTCCATAAAATAGTTCTTACAAAAAAAACTATTTTTTGACAGACTTAAATATTTTTATCGCAGGTTTAAAGGTGTTTAACTCGTTTATTTGGCAATGGAGGACACGTTTAATTTTAATCTATGAGCTTTCCAGTAAAAATTTTACTCTGTACGCACGTAACATGATATACTAACTGCCTAGCTAGTGAATGAACATAATCGATCCATACCTAATACATTAGCTGGGAGAAAGGAACACCTTCCTTGTCAGTTTTATGAGGACGAGTTCTGCCACATACCATATTTAACACTTCTCTGAATCAGTGTATCATCACGGCGTAAGTGAAGCTTCAATCGCGTCGACTCCGGTGAAATAGAGGCTCTTTGTTATTGTCCACTTAGCACAATGGAATGCTGTCCATGTAGTCCGTAATGTCTGCCAAATGATGGCTGCTGCCGTTTCCACGATCCATTGACCGTCACAATATAGGCTATCTGCAAAGATCATTGCCAACGTACTCAGGTCTGTGTAGTGAAATTCACTGCCTCCATAAGTTTTAGAATAGGACAGTATGTATCAGTAATCTGTCGTTTATAGACATTTACTTCTGGTAACTAGATCACGTATGATTAAACCTGGTTGAGGAATCATCTGGAATAACACGTGTATGTGTCCTATCTAATATCTAACATGCGGCTAAGAAGACGTCTCTTTCAGTCAATTAAAATAACTTACATTAAAAATATTCAAAGAACATTCTTTAGTTCTCAGAAACTTGTTGTTGATAGAACCGTAGAAAGATAAACTTTATACAAAACAGGCATAACGACATTCATTTTACGACAGTCGGGGAAAAATTTAGAAGATAGCTAGCCAAGCAGAGAAATATACAGACGTGTGTGGAAAGTTATAAGACGTCGGGTGTACACGGATTCGTATCTAAAGCTAAAACCAAATACCTACGTAGAAAATTATTTTTGTTTATAATGCCGTCTAGTGTTTTATAGTATAAAACGACCACAACTTAGCATATAACACAACATTGCCCCATAACCCACGTAGCAACAAGAAAGTTTAGTTTTGACCGTACTAAATGAACTGTGCTTGATGATGCCGATGGTAAGCGGGTATTTTTTTTTGGAGATCTCTCATTTCTCCTGCCCTTAACTCCGGCGCTGCTCCACACTCACCTTATGTCACTAATCATCTGTGCTATAAAGACCAAGATGTCAAGCTCTGACCAAACTCTATTCACTCTCTCAGTTGACCTTGTTGTGGAGAGACGAGCACCGATGTTCAAACAAATGAATTGTTTTATATTTTTATTGTTAACTATGTGCCCATACTGCAAGTAACCATAAACATAACGGTGTAACCGTAATAATATAAGATAAGGAAGGATTTAACATATCGTCAACAGTAGGGGCATTAGAGACGGCATCACATAACTTTACACAGGGACAAGAACTAGAGATGAATCGACCACGGCCTGTGTTAAGGAATCATCCTAGCATGCTGCTTGAATACAACTACACGGTAAAAAAATTCTTACGTTTGCTAGAAAAACTTGTAAAACTAACATCAGAACATTTGTCAGCTTAGGCACTACAACAAGAATGTCGCAGGTCATTAAATTATCTAAATTTTTCGAATACCTGCGTGGGCTTGTGAGATATATATTTAGGAGCAGAGTGTTTAGTGTGAAATAAAATAACCTTCAACGGCTGTCACATTTTACAAAATACTTTGTAATTTTACAAAAAAAACATTTCTTGGAAAAGATTGCCAAAAATATTTTGTGACACTACAAACAATTGTTACAAAAGTACAATAATTTATTTGTAAATGTACAATTATTATTTGTGAATACATAAAAATGTTTGTAAATATACACATATTGTCTATTTACAAACATTTCCTGCAAAGTTTATAATAGTTTTGTAAGTTTACGTAACAGATTTTTTATAAACTAGTTTCTAAGAAATTTTTTGCATAAGTATAATTTTTTAACTGTGTAGTGATTCGTAGCTCTATAAAAATGCTGAAACGATCTCTCTTCTTCCTGAATGCCCGCTTGCCCACGTATCATTGAAGGCCTGCTTGTTCAATCCCTCAGGTATTACCAAGTCGCTGTTGGCCAGTCTGTTCCACGCGCTAGCGAAACAATGTATTGCCCGTAGTGTGTGCTGCGTAAACGCTGGCCTTGAGACATACCTTCAGGCAAGTAGCTTGCTGGGTTAAAGCCCGGAGATCAGGCAAGCACGGGCACAGGTCCTGCGTCATCTATCCGCATGTGTGCGAACCGCTCATTACCGTTGGTTCAAACACGCATTCGGGACAACCCGGGTTTGAATGCCAGTTCCGGCCATCCTGGTTTTGGTTTACCATGGTTTCTCGAAATCGTTCCAGGCAATTGCTAAGATGGTTCCATAACAAAGACCATAGCCAGTTCTTCATCTTCTTCATGTTCTTGCATGTCGTGTACAACCGTCTCTCATGACCATGCATTGAAAGTCACTTTAAGGGAGGCATCTATACTCCACATGGTATATCTTAAAATATGTCAGATGAATTTTTCTGGACACACAATTCCTAAGGCCACTTCATACTGCAAGTACCCACTCTTTTTATAATCGAGGTAAAATACAAGTTAACTCGTGCTTAACTATGAAGAGATGAGGAAGTATATCAGTATTCTTATTCTACTTTATAAATTCGGCGGTAATCAACTCAATTTACCATAGAAACAAAGATTTTCTTAAATAATTTTAATGACTAAAACCATTATCTTATTGTCAATATTATTAAATTCCAAACTTTAATCTTGTATTATACTCTGACTCTTTAAATACTGGAGGCAGCCGTCCAGAAAGCTGCTTGGATGACCAAGTCTCCCTTAAATCGACGCGATGGTACTTAATATTTGTCCTGCACAAATAGCTAGGTTCAAATCAGAAAACAGCCTGATTCCTTGGTGGTCATCCAATCACTGCTTTAGTTTGTAACTATTAGAGATTCTCTATTTCTGTGATTTCCATTAATTCTTCCGGTAAGATTCAGTCAGTCAGTCAATCAGTCAGTCAGTTTGAAGCTTATAGAACATAAGGCAGCATTTTTAAGATATTCTTGCGAACTCCAGCGGTGTTCCCTCCTCAATATGTTTTTCTCGTTCTTCTATGCAAATATGTTATTAGATGAGGCCATGAAGATTCAGCTATACCCGATTACTACCTTTGTTATTGTCGCATGAAATAGGATTCTTTTAAACCAATGGTTGTGCGTGATCACTTGGGGAAAATTCTACGACGTCTGGCCTTACCATTGTCCGTTATCGTTACCTCGCCCCCCCCCCCGCCTTAAAAATCCCCAAACCAGTAAAGAATTTATTTCTAATTCACAGAGTGGGACACACGCCAACAGCAACAACAGACCTTTGCACTGCAAGGTTGGTGTTTACGTTTAAGCTAATATTGGCGTATACATTTCTATTTCCTTTGGTTCTATGGCTTCGCTGTGATGTTTAAAGAACTACCAACATTCACTCGCAGTGGTGTATGTCCAAGAAAGTTGTTCAGTTTATCATTAACACCTATCGCAAAAATTGTTCAAAGATCACATTTAACTATAAATATCTACAGTTTAAAAATCTACGCTGTAAAACAGTTATTCGTTATTAAAATGGACAGTAGAAACATACAAATTTTCTTTCAATTAGTTGTTTATTGTAGCAAAATTAATTTCGTTCTCAACTGATGGTTTAGCTAAAATTTTCTCATCTAAACTCTAAAATAAGATTTCCAAGTAATAACGACTTCACAGTCAAAGATGTATTCACTATAAATAATTAAATGGCTTAAGTTTAAAAAGAAAACAATTATTACATTTTAAGAAATAATTAAATTGCCCGTATTTTATTCGCTGGTAATATCCAATGAAGGTATACATTGGGAAACACAACGTTGGCCCATTATAACTGGAAGTTACAGTGAACACATTTAGACTTTCCGATATTATTTCGACACGCAAATAAATGTATTCCCATTATTTACAGTAAAATATAGGTTACAAAATGTTAGCTGAACACAAAAACGTATATAAGCATGCTTTGCGTACGAACTTGTTAACTAAGCAGAAGGCAACTATTTAAGTTTAGGTAAATTTACAAATGTGATTAAATAAACGAAATAACTTTAAATGAGTTGTTAACTTACAGTATAATTAACATTGTTAAAATGTTACCTAGAATATTACGTTTTGCCAGAGTTCTAATATTGCTTGCTTCCAGCTAACCACATTACAGTTAGGTCCAAGGTATACTATAACAGAGAGATTTTCCGTCTCGCTACATCCTAGCATAAAATTTAATATTTTGTGTGAGTTTTTTCAAATCAAATGTGTAATTATATTTTGAGAGGTAAACAAATAAGCTGGCAAAACTGTTGAACTCGAGGAGATGCGCTGGCTTTTCAATACACTGAACCAGTGGTGCTTCCTGTTCTTTGTCATAACCTTTACTAACACAGCATGAAACGAGGCGGTGCAACCGTACCACGTTGGTTTCGCCTTTCGGGTTTATTCCCGAGTCCGGCCATTCTGACATCGGTTTCCCATGGTTTCCCGAAATCGTTCCGCAGGCGAATGCTGGGATTGTTTCTTACTAAACGACATGGCCGATTCATAACCTAGTTACTGTCCGTGTGTATAGTTGTGTATAACCGTACCTAATGACTTCGCTGTCGACGTGTAGTAAGGCCCAATAAAAATAAAATGTAATGTGTCATTCCTTGTACAGCATTAAAGTAGCTCGCAACGCAGTTCAATCTCAAACTGCCTTTTACGCTAATCCTACTTACGAACCCAACTAACGGTACCGAACTCCGCATCCAGAATGTAAAGCAGTTAATGCGACAGCGGAGACAGTACATGACGCGCATTAATTCGGCAGCGATTCGCGACCTTGCGCTTTGACAAACCACCACGCCCTGCTGCCACAACGCTCGAGCACGTTTCAAAATTGTCCTCCACACCACGGAGACAAGTAGAAGGAACCAGAAAGACAAGCGAAACACGGCGAGCATATCTGCAGCAACAGCATAGATTAAATATCGCATGATTTTGTTTATCGCGCTATAAATCTGACCACGGAACATAACAAGTCTTCACTTGCATGTTGCTGTTAACTAACCGTGAAAGGATGTCAATATTGTCTTTTAATATCGTTAAAATACCGTAAGTGGGGGTAACTTTGGACCCGTGGAGTCAATTTGGGACATTACAAGAAAGTATTTTTCTCGTATATGGTAGCCCTGAATGAATAAATTAACTTACGATAAATTCAGAATAATAAGTAGCTACGTTATATTTAACTGATATCTACTCACAGATGGCCATTAAGGAAAACATAAAGTAGTATAACAGTGTCCCAAAGCCATCCCACGAGTCAAAAGTCATCCCCGCTTAACGTGTCTTTAAATAACTTGAAATTCATTTTTAAATGTAATGTAAAAGTCCCGTGATGGCGTCACTTCTGATACTACCACAGAAGTTTCCAGTTCTCAACGAGTGCGATCACCTAAGGGATCAATTCTCTTGAGACGAAGAAATTACACTGACCATATCTCGATCCATTAGGTTGGAGACATATTGATTCGTGGCTCACTTTAATCCAAGAAAGCAAAACATTGAGTCATGGGGAACAAAGAGAGCTGAATTTCCAGATTTCAGGATTCTTACCCGACCGACTGAGACGTATATTGTTTGTTTTCTACTTTGAATACCATTTCTATCCCTTGTATGTAAGGACATTTTATTTTACTTTATGTTACATGAAACCCTTTCCAACCATGAGACAAAGTACGAGACACCGTAAACTCTCAAAATAAACTTATATAATTATTTCACTATGAGATTAGAGAACCGCAACATTTACCGCTAAAGCTATTTGAGACTGGTATGTGAGTTTCTATTAAAAACTCCACACATTCATAATTTCAACCTTAGTCGTGCTGTCTGTAATATCTAGTTAAGGTAATATCAGACAATTGGCTAATGGTGTATGTTTAGTTCTGACGACATACATTTTAATACAGGGTTGCCTATATGTGCGCTTCATGCGTTATATTCTTAGCTTATGATTACTATAAATGCACAAAAGAATGATGTGAATTAAATCTAATGTGTACATAAAACTGCCCTCACATGCAGATAGATGCGGGTGGAATGTAACTAGATTATTTTCCCCAAAACAACGAAGAACACAATACTGTATTACATAAACCTATAGCTTAATCTCACGAAATAAGTTCAAAACCGTCCCATACTTAATACTTCTGTCAGTCATGCTGACGTAAAATCCGTGACCTCATGAATTTTATGTTATATACGTTGTAGGTTTCAGATCTGTGCCAACAACGTAAATAAAAATCAGTCGATGACGCATAAATAACACCTATTAAAATTAGTTTTCGTAACAGCAACTAAATAGCTGAAAATTTTCTTTCCTTTAAAGTTCACAATTTTCGACGGTTAGTCTAGGAGGTGTAAAAATATTCCAAAACATTTTCATATTCATATAAAGAAAGCAAGATACGAGTATTTGCCAACACTGCAGTCACTGTAAGTGGTCAAGTAAAACAGGTAGGCAAAGGCTGGAAGAAGCAGCAGCATCCGACGAAATAATAAATTTGTCAACCAGCTTTTATTTATTCAACCGGTTTTTACAGCAACCGTTTTTCTACTTTATTTTTCGGGAGAGAGAGGCAATTTTTTTTATCGGCCGAATCGCATTTGTACAGAACTTAACCCTGACGTCTCTACGGAATCAGCGAACATCGTGCGAGTTACTACATGTTGGTCATGATGGTGGTTGTGTTAGTTGGCAATTCCAATGCACGACTACTATTATCCCCTTCAAAATTACTTTAATCGTGTGATTATGTACGCTGTTTTCTTGCAGTTACCAGGCGTGTTCGGACCAATGTGTTTTCCGGTGCCTGACTGGCATTCTTGCGTTCGTTAATTCGACCTGTACCAGCGGCTGAATAGTAGTTTCATCTAATCCTCAGCCCCAATAATAAACATCTCTGCTGCAATCTATTGACACATGCTCTTATATTTTATCCAATGTATTATGCAATGTTAATGGTGTTCAATTGCGTTTAGTATCAACATTTTACATTTTTATGAAATCGTATTTGCTTTGTAGACGATGCTTGTCAGTACAGTTTCCTCTTGTGAAATAACTGTAGCTCTCATAGTTTTCTTATAAAGGTGCGCTAAAGTAAAAATTTGCACGTTACTCTGCCATACATAGTGAAAACCATTCGACTTACTTAAACGAAATAATTCACAGTGTAATAACGTGCATTGGGCTACGTAACCTTACATTAAAAAACTCTCAGGGAACATTTTTTGTATTTTGAAAATTTACCGAGTTTGCAACTTTTCCCTTTACTTGAACGATTTTTTTAAATATTGAAAATATTACGTCGTGGGCATGGTATTCTACTGAGAATTATTAAATATGAGCAAGTAAACTGGATTTCACTTTTTGATTGACAACGTAACATGCAAAAATTTAACTTTGACGCACCAATAGTGAGAAAACTATGTCAGCTAAAATTATTTCGGAAAATAAAATTTACTCACGAACACAGTCTAAAAAACTAGCATTAATTCATGAATTAATAAAAAAAATTTTATTCCACTTGAACACCCTTGAGGTCGTTGTATTTGCTCCAGTGCACGAGAGGAAATACACGTACACTATATATTTAAACACACAAACACGTGTGTGTATATAGGATGGCCAGAAACAAACGCATGCTAAGCACACCACGTCAGTCCTGGGCTAAATAGAAGACAAAATTGTAAGTGACAAAATATTGTACAGCGAAATTTTTTACGTGCACAATGTGGCAACACTGCACGGCGATAGTCAAGTTTTGTGCTCCACGTACAGGAATTATTTTATGTACGTTACTCCAAGTAAACGTAGAATCATGTTTGGACTGCTCGGGATTTTAACCTGCGACCATAACATGCAGGTCAGAACAGTAAAAGTAAGATACCTGTGGAGCGCAAGAGGGGGCTATCTACAGTGTTTTGTTGCCACATCGTGCATGGGAAATGTCACCGTTTAACATTTCTCCACTAACATTTTCACCTCCAATTTAGTCCACGATTAGCGTGATGTGATAATTATGCGTTTGTTTCTGAACATCCTGGGCCTTATTCACAGTCATAAGATAATTCCGAGACGATCCTGAGACCATCTTGTGCCAGTTAGTGCAGGGTTGGTTCTGACTTAGTCCGGACCAAGTGTTACCTCATTCATGAACGCCAACTAACGCCGGACTAGAAATAGTCGCGGGATCAGCCTTGTACAGTACATTATTGCCAGATAATTCGCGCATGCTCACTTCACTTTTTAACACAGGCAAGCATTCGCTAGTGAAAATAATTTGAGTTTCGATGACATTTACCTCGAAATATAGTTTCAGTTATGTCATATAGCGAATATATTGTGACGATGTTAGCACATTTTGTACCAACAAGCCATCATATTATGGTATGCTGTAAATAAAAAAGTAAACGTTCCTTTAAATATGACGATTCCTAGCATGGATACTGTAGAGCAGTGGTGATGTTTTCGCTTTCAAATTTAGAGTTCTGTGTTCAATTCTCCGCGAAATACGTCATATCTTTATACTAAGACATTAATAGGTACAGGATACCAAAAATAAATTCGTTTACTCCATATTACTTCCAAACTGACTGTAAAATCATGACAAACATACGTTCATTTATGGTAAAAAAAATCGCCTTTTTAATCCAAAATTTTAAAGTACGCCTTGATGAAAGACGAACGAGAATAAAACAATCCTTAACATATTATGAAAAAGAAGAGCAGAATTCAAAGCTAATATATCTGGTTACCAGTACATAATAATTTATATTTCGCTATTCGAAATTTTATTAAGACCTATGTGTACTGTGCATTATGTGAAGAACTAACAAATAAATTTACCAGCAAAATTCTGCATAAAAACGTATGAAATATGTGTAAGAATAATTTGTGTAAGTAGAGGTTTTCAAACTTAACATTACAAGATTTACTGTCGTGAAGTTTAACGAATTTAATACTTAGTAACAGAATGTATTGAAAAATTCACTAATAAAAATAAGAAAACTACGTTATTTTTCGTTATGTACAAATGAAAATTAACAAATTTAAAGCAAAAAAATGTTTTCACCCGACAATATTTGTACCCTCAACCTTTAAGTTACCAGACGAAAACAATACCACCTAACCACTAAGCCACACACATAAAAAAAAAATATATATATATATATATATATATACACACACACACACACAAATACACGTTATAATATTTCCTAAGTATTTTATTTAAATAGAATATCTGCGGTTTATGTTGCTTATATCACCGATTCCCATCTACTTAGGTCTCATAAAATTGTATTGCTGTATTTAAATGTCTTACACGGTACAACAATCATGCAATACGAGTTTTAGTTCACAAAGTTAGAATTTGACTATTTTAAATTAAGGAACTAGTGCTTATGACTAAATAAATTATCAACGTATGCGTATAATATGTTTTTTATTTGAAATATTCGTAATATTACATAACCAGCATGTGTAACACAGACGACGTTACATATTTTAATGGTCCGTCATGTTTAGTTTCGACTTAGCTCAGCGTTAAACCTACCCTTGGTCCGTACTAAAAGTTAGACCGGACTAACACATGACAATCCTCGAACTAGTGTTAGTCCGCGTCTGTGAATACGACAAAAATGTCGTCCGAGGATAATCCCGCACTAGTCCGGGTCAAAAACGGTTATGAATGAGGCCTCCTGTATACAGTGGATTTAGCTCAGTGGGGAACAACTGCATGAGACGACCCCTCTGAGAGGATAAGGAGCAATAAAATATCATAGGGACATGTGGCCGGAAGTGCACAGTTTATATGCTAGAGGTTTTGTACTAAATCATGCCATTGCAGTAAAACGTAGTGGACGACATGCTGTGATGAGACATGTTAGACAACCTGGTGTTCTAAGTAGCCATGCGTGTACACGACGCAGCAGAGACTAGCGCACACCTTCAAATGTGTCATTTTGCGACCGAATGGCGTCACAGGCAGCATCAATGCGTTGTTACAGTGAATGCACGTCCGGGATTGGCTCCGCATAAACGTCACATTTCAGGTGCCCCCACAAGTGGCCACTTGCCTGATGTGTTCTCGTGAGTACTTTCAATCGCTGAAATTTGTACTGTCAAAGATATTTTATCTTTAAGTTCATGTGAATGTACCTCCTTATATATATATATATATATATATATATATATATATATATATATATATATATATATTTATTTATTTATTTATTTACGAGGGAAGTTGGGTCGCCGCCGAATAACTTATCCGGCGACTCCCACCATAAATTTGTCAGGAGTCTGGGCGTCATAGTAAAAAAGTTATATATTAAATAATTTATAATGTGGAGACAGTGTCGTTGGATTGAAAGTTGCGTTAAACATGTATGTAACCAAAGTGTTGAATGTCGATGAAAACTGGGGGATGTGTGTATATCTGAATTCCAGCTATGCAAGACTACGAGGTGGAAAGCAAATAAACATCTCAAGTTATTGACTGAACCATGAGACAAACCATGAACACAAAATAAACTCTGCAATTATTAAAAATAACTGTGGGGGGAAATAAGTACCGGTACGTAGCTTCTTGTCAATTAAAAACAAACTTTAACGACAAGACTTCCACCTTGTAGCCTAGCTGCATAAATTACTAATGTTTGGTAGAGCACAACAAACCTACTGAAATAAAGTTATAACACTGCTTGGCAAACATTCTATGTGAGGGGTACTGTGGATCGAACACAGACTATCGTCCCATACGGGTCGCGTCTCCTATCTTGTAGTGTGCATGTCAACCTTGTCACATACGTTCAACTATTAATAAAGTAGCTTAATCAAGATACATGTTCTGCAATTAGGGGCTATCAATTAATGTTAAGGGAACTACCGTTCGAATACTTTAAATAAAAGAATGAATTCAAATAATTGGAGTTTATTACAAAAGATTAAAAGTAAAATGTTATGCAAAATAAATATTTACATTACTTGTATTAAAAAATAGTACACAATTTGGAAAAGGTTTTAAAGCATGAATTTACAGATAGATGTTATCAATTGTGATGAATTGTCAACAGTTATTACATTAAGAAAAAATACGGTAAAGTAAAGTGGTTTCTGTTATTACAATAAAACTCAAGGACATTGCATTATTCTGAAAACATTTAATAAACGGCGATTGTACTGGCCAACAACAAATACACGCGAAAAGGAATCCACGACTATTACAACAAAAACCGAACACGTAAACTAAAGGGGAATTAATAATAATTAATAAGAATACGAATAACAAACATAAAGAATACTTATGGTTTTGATGTTCCTGTCCAGCGAAGTCCCATCCATCTCAGGACTACGAAGTCTTCTTAATACATATAAAAATTTAAAAATTAAATAACTAACCGAAATTAAAATTGACAGTAACAATAAAAAAAACTAACTAACTAAACCGAAACTCCTGCCATCTGGGAGCCCGAGCACTTAGGCTTACGCCTCGCCCATCGGGGTATCACCATGCTTACCTAAGTCCTAATTAAAAAGTCCTAACATCAAAAGCTCCACAAAAGTTCTAATAAAAACCGCGCCAAAAAAAAGGTCGGGAAAAAGTCCTCGCAAAAACATGGCCTGCAGGTATTTATAACTATCGGTTGCGCCGTCCAGAACCTTCGATGGTTTACCTTCCTGGAATGGTCAGCACTGACCATTCTAGACCAGCGCAACATCTACCCTCTCTGTCCCACAGGGCATTCAATCGTCAGCGACGTTTGACGTCACGGGCGAGAGGACTGTCCGAGAGTGGAACGACAGAAATGTGCTGTACTACACAATTCGCCCGTGCGTCTGCTCTATTACAGCTGGTAATGTGGGACAGGTGAGCGGGGGAGTGTCGACCGAGGCGTCCAGTGCCCCCGGAAGGCCGCCGTACGCCGAAAGTACCAGAAGGACCCACAACGCAGGACCTCCCGGCGACACCGACGCATCCACCACCACATCCCTCACCTGCCTACAACCTAACACAAGGCCATCGGCCTGCGCACATTACCGGGACACTGCCCGCAAAGGAATCTACAAGCACTGCAGTACCTACCACCTCTGCAGGCTTCTAGGAACAGTGAACTTAAAAAAAAAACTCAACCTGAGAGACTGTCAGAGAACACTCTAGACGGCCACGATCCTAAATGTAAAGAAATGACTTCCCGAAAACTGAATACTCTTTTAAATTACAAACCAAAATAACTTTCCTACCTATTTCGAGTATGTATGAGAAGAAATAAACAGAAAAAAATAAAGCCCCGAAATTTACCGTCGCGACAATAAATAAATAAATAAATAAATAAATAAATAAATAAAAAATATATTTACACACACACTCATACACACATACCTTTATGAGTAGGGTTTATATATTTTTTAAAAATTTTGTTAAGCGATTTTGTGAAATGGTGTCAGGTCACAGGTTAAGTTTCATCTACATTAAATGACCTTAACAAATGTCGTTTACAGTAGTTTATGCAAGGGTGATTTAGGACAGAACTTGCGCGGCACATCGTCCATCGCACAACTGATATTCATTTATAAAATATGTTTATCATCAATTAGAGCAAGATACTCTCACATGTCATAAGTCGATAAAATGAAATATTCTTGTGGGATAACTGTTTTCGCTAGAGACCGCAATTGGGATCACGCAGGACCGGTCGAACGCAATCGACGTGTTGTCGACCTCTCGTTTACTCAAACCTGGCCAGTCGGTAGACCAACCCGACCAGTCTTGGGGCCGGAGTTCAAGATGTTTGCTCAAGTAAAGAGGACCGGATCATTAAACAAGAATGCGTTTTTAAAAGTTGTTGTTATGTATGGATATGTGACAGGAAAACTTCACTGAATAATTTTGGTCACGGGCTTCCCGATTTCAAGCACTCGTGTAACTTTTGCAATTGGCTCATAAATTATTTCATTTTAATTTGGAGTACCACGAGCCAAAACAACAACACGACTGAAAAAGTAAAAATCCGAGTTCATTCTACCAATGAACTAATGCCAGCAACTATAACAAAAACATGTAAAGCCTTGCTAACATGATAGTAAACGTATGAGCTACTTGTTATTTGCTGGGTATGAAATGTAACTTCTAAGAAATAAGAAAGACTTATATTCATCAAAGAATCTTTAAATTCAGAAATAAATCTGGCCACGTCATGCTGGAAAGGTATTGCAATAAGAAATAGCATCTTAAATATGTTTTCTTAGGTTAACTTTATTTTAATTTGCTTTCTTACATCCCTGTTTACGTAATTATTGTTGCACATAACATAATATGCGACTCCCAGACATTATGAAAATTACTATACACTGTTAAAAGTTGTTGTCCTTTTACAAGGGTAATCCTTGGAAATCCAGTTACCAAAGAGAGTCCTTTTAAATATACATAAAGATGTTTCTTTGTAGAAAACACAGATATGTCTTATAGATTTACAAGGCATTTCTGTGGAAACTGAATTTCTGAGGACTGCCCTAGTAAAAGTACAAACACTTTTTTTCTTATTGTTTATTAAGGAATGTTTAAAGTTAACCTACACAAGAAATAAAAAATCTTGCTTTGTATTTAAGACAACTTATCTAGACCATGAAATAACTCCAGGTACATTTGAAATAAAAGCTTTATATATAAACAGGCTAAATTATTATATACACATAACTATATAAAAGTCACGGATTCGGCTTTCAAGTCATCCAAATTTTGCAAACATTATTTAGGAGTCTTGAAGCATGCCAGGAACTTATTTTAAAATTATGCCACCCAAGAATAAGATTTTTATCGAGCTCGAAGTAGAGTATTGGTTATCAAGCGAAGTGGAGTATTGATTATCAAGCGAGGTGAAGCAGTGGTACTACACTCGTCTCGTATTCGAGAGGACCCGCGTTCTATTCTCGGCTTCGGTTATCCTGGTTTAGATTTTACAGAATTTTTCGTATTCACTCAAGCTAGAATAGTTACTTTATGCAAACCCTAGCGTACTCCCTCCCGTTTTCTCCCAAGGTTTTGTGTCGTTCCAGAAAACATAATAAAAAACAATAAATTAATTAAAATAATTATCTGTTTGACTGGATTTGTTTGTATGGACATACTCCATTGCGCAATGGAGTATGTCCATTCAAACAAATCCAGTCATGCACTCCCATTGCACAGTTCTTTCAAAGATCATTATCTGTTTATTTTTCTATGGCAGTCATTCATTTCGCAATGGAGCATATCCAAGAAACTAAATCCAGTCATGCACTCCCATTGCACAGTTCTTTCAAGGATCATAAAATTACTAAACTTAGCTTAAAACACTCTAGCAAAGAAATACTAAGAATAATCTGCGGACCAACTAAACTAAAGTGTAAAATAAAAACCCGATTTATTCTTGTAAAGCAAACTTACATAAAATAGTCGAAAACTCTCTATGTGATACTATCTTATGCTTGTAACTAATACACCATGCCGTCATTATTTAAAAGTTCGATTGTTAATGGTTGGACAAAATTTCGAAAATAAACGTATGGCTCATCTCAAACTTCTTATTTTATACAGACTTACATGTGTGCTTAAGTTGGTGGGATCTATATTTTTTTGCGTAAGGCATGACTAGAGATGGTGAAATTTCGCGAATTCAATGACTTGCATGTTAGAATCAAATACCCTATGCATAGCTAAAAACGTATGAATCCCAAGTTATCTGGAGCAGTGTATTATTATAACACCAGATAAGACACAACACACACTGTACTGTACATACAAGTCGCGACCCGGAGCAGCCAGCTGGAGTGCGTAGTAACCTATACACAAAATATGCGACTGCGAAAAAAAAAATTTAGTTGTATATTTAAATGTACGTACAAACATTTGTGTGTATTCTGTGCATGTGATATTATTGTCAATAATATTACTTAAAGTCTTTAAAGTAGTTTGGTAGACGAAACGTATCGTTATAATAACTTTACAAAAAAGACAACCATTTTTTAAAATAATAACCTACTCCATCTACCCCATTCTCGTTTAAATTACCCACCAATATCTCTTGTGCGCCAAATCTAGATGGAACTGGGTTTCTGTTTTCTGAGTTACGACTAAAAGTATTTTACTGACGTACGCTCGAGATGCAATAAGACAAGTGATAGCCTAAAAACTTCCGTACTAATGTGTTTTGGTTATGAGAAAACAACCCCGGTTTTGTGAGGGGAGGGGTCTAGGCTTCAGACAACCACCTCTTCTTTTTCGTTAATAGCGGTAGATCATCCAGCACGATAACAGAGATATTTCACATCGAAGAAATTCCTCCGTGTATAAAGTGCCAAAGACTCCAGCAAGAATGTCGTATTCTGTAAAATATTAACTCAATTGAAGCAACAGCAAGCTGAAGTCGATAAATTTATCTTTTCTGAGAGTAGGCAGTAAATAATTAATCAAACAGCGAACATATTTCCTCTAACAAGCCTCAGGTAGAAACTTGTGAAACTGATGGTTGTTAATCAATTACAAGCTCTTCTATCGAGCAAGAGAGGAAGCCCATCGCCATCAATTCATAGGCGAAGAACGACTGGAAAGTCACGAAATAAAGTAGCTTCTGTTGGGATAAACAGCATATGAACAGTCCCTTTTGCACACGAAGGTCATAATTATATTCGGCCGGCAAAATTAAATAGTGAAACAGTTCTATTGACCACAAATATACCAAAATACGTAGAATGAAAATTTATATTCCGTGTGGTAAGGTGATTCTTTGACCTAACAGCCTGATATAACAGCCATCCAGCTGAGATGGGATGAAATTATGTGACGCCCAGCAGCGAATGAATGCAGCCAAGATGTAAAGATGGATGATAGTATTCTGATAGAACACGCAGCTCGTTAGCAACGTCCACTCAGACACAGGATCCTCTGGAACGAAACCATAGACTATATTGTTTGAAATATTCTTGTAATAGGGTTGAATGATCCAACACACAATACAGCACTCACTCGCCATTACAATTTGTTTTACATTATAGGCGATTATTCTTGTCCAACAGTTGTATTACATCAATTTTATGACTTTTTTTTTAAATTAGGGTTTACTCATATTTCTAATTGAAACCCTAGTTGACTGAACACGAGTTCGTCAGTGTCGTATGCCAATAACGTTTCGCCTAATCAAACCATAGAGTGCAGTGATACACAGTCCTGCACGATGTTTGCTCCCTTTAATTATTTTGCCCCGTGTGTGTTGTTGCCCCACCTGCATCCCCCGTTAACATTGGCCAAAGAAAATACCAAATGCCAGGAGGATGCAAGCGCAGACAGGAAGGTGGATCGGGTTCTGCAAGGAATTGCAGAGCTCCCCAAACACAAAAGGGTGGTAAAAAATATGTAAGACAGATGCTAGGCCGAGTGCATGCCAGTGTTGTTGCCTTACAAAAAAAA